>CM076570.1:1288521284-1288671830 GCA_034641835.2 Pinus albicaulis
TCACACAAGAACACCAGGATTTTTAGGTGGAAACCCAAGTCGGGAGAAAACCACCGCTGCAGTTGCTCAGCCTTCAATATTTTATTATAGAGAAAACATCTTACAACATATGTGCTGGCGCAGACTCTACCAGCACGCAGGCACCCACCTGCGCTCGTTTACCAGCCTCTCCTGGAAGAGAGCTCCAACCCCCTGACTCGTTTACCAGCCTCTCCTGGAAGGGAGCTACGACCCCCCGATCTCGTTTACCAGCCTCACCTGGAAGGGAGCTACGACCCCCTGACTGAAGGCTACAACCCTCAGCACCCCTTTGGACCACGTTTCATCAATTTTCACACTGGATCCAACAAATTCAATAGAACAATACTTGTAGGCCACGTTTCATCATATTTTCAGACTGGACCCTCTTCATAGATTTAAGCTCAATCATACAACCAAACTAATGCAGACAACTCAGAACAGTAGAATACAGATAGCAGCAATACAGCAGAATAGATCAGCCATTTCTTACCACAGACTTTAGCAAACCCTAGTTTTCATACGCGCTTTTACTTTATTGATGTTGCGTATATACGCGCTTCCATTCACACGAACCAGCGTATACTTCTGTACATATTACAGAACCAATTTAATTGCGCATACGCGATTTTCTTTCAGCGAAGCCACGTATATACGCTCTTCCTCTTCGGCGAACTAGCGTATGATTCTTCAGAGATTTTAGGTCATTGCATTTCTTCAGAACAGATACTTCACACAGATTTAACCCTTCACTTCAGACAGATGTTCGCCTCTTCTTGGATCTAATCATTCCATAAACAGATCTAGCAAATACAAGCACATTTCAGATCTAGATCCCCTTCTTCATCATTGGTGCATCATACACTCAGATTTATCGTTCAAGTGTAACCCTTTCCATTCAGATCTACTTCAGAGAGAAGTATTCATTCAAGCTCAGACATCTTGCACCCACACTCATGATTTGCATAATGAAATTCTTCTCCTTATATAGGTTTACCCTTTTTCAATACCATGAGCCAAAACCACATTACTTCCGATGGTATTCTTGGACGGGGTCATTTAGGCGAATCATTACCCAATACAATGGGTCAATACCATGGTGGTTACCCCTGGTTTTGCACTTTTTGAGTGCTTTTGCCCATACGCGACTTGGCACGTTGATTCCCGCATGCATACGCGACTTCTACTAGGCAAATCCGCGTATACCTAGAGACATACTCTTTTCATCAAGATTTAGCACATGCTGAGATCCTTTCTTCAATGCCTTCTGTACACACTGTAGATACATCATATTTACTCCATCAAGAACATATTCTATCAAGCACAACTTCATCCTGTGGATTGCCATCAAGGACAACACATGTCAACAAACGTATGTCTTCATCTTCATTCAGTGGGTTGCCATCAAGGACAACACTCTGCATCATATTGCCAACATAGGATACAAAATAAAAAATATTATGTAGAATACCATAAGTGAAAGAAGAGTATGATAGACCTACAAACATAAATCAGATGATAGAGAGGTATATGAGGAAGGAAATTTGAGGAAAAGTGAGATCTAAATAATGTTGGACATATTATAGAGAATTTGAATGTCTTCACTTATCTTGGGTTTTCACAGGTCTATAGTACTAAGTTATTTTTATTCTTTATGAATGAATGACAAAATTATATGACTTATCCATGGTGTATGCATTTACATTCAGTAATATAAATAATTATGATCATGGATGGCTTGATGAGGTTTTATATTGCTTGGAAAATGACAATTTTTGACATGAAAATAGATAAGGATTGGTTGATTTGTTTGAGGACATGTATATTTATTTGGTTAGTGTTATGATTGCAGAAAGAATTGTATTGTTTGTAACAAGCTCCTCAAGCCTGGCATGTCTGCATGGACAGTTACTGAAGTTTGGAAGCAATACCAATCTAAACCTCTAAGTTGGTCCAAGGTATGCCTTCGATTTTGATTTTATATGTTGACAATATATTCTTGACAGGTAGTGAGCCTCTGATGATTAAGTGTAAGAGGGAGCTGGCCTCTAAGTTCAGGATGAAATATTTTGAGTTGTACTTCTATAGGTGTGAGACTACATGGATATTACAATGATGACTAGGCTAGAAATGTTATTGATAGGAAGAACACATTTCAATGTTTCTTTAGTTATACATTTGTTGTGATGAGAAGTTTAAATAAGTATGTAAGGTTAAAGCATGACCAAGGTTGAGTTCATTGTTGGTATATTGGTTAGTTGTGGTGAATTTTGGTTGAGGAAGCTCTTTGGAGAGTTGTTTGAGTAGGTTATGGACATGAAAGTGATACATTACGACAACAAGAGTGATATATGATCAACAAGGAATCTCGTATGTTGCTGGGACTGAGATATTTCCTTATGCTGAGACAATGTTGTTGTATGAGACAAGCTTAGGCTTGTGATTAATTCCTTCATGGGAGGGAGGATGAATAAGGTATTCTTGTGTGACATGTATTTATTATAACATAATATTTGATGTAATGTCCTACATGTACAGGAAATCATAGGTTTTTTGCTAAAGTAATCTATGAGGCACTCTGGTTAAACTCTTTAGTGAGTTGTTTAAGAAAGTATCATATATGAGCACATTGATATGTTTCTAATCTACATATATTAGCATGGATTGATGGATTTGACCCTCCAAAGTAAGAGTCTTGTATAATCAAGGACACTTAGCCGAATCTTACCCCCTGTCTGAGCTCCTGGGGTGAGGAATTAAGATGTAGGACTCATGGGGTTCATGGATCTCTAGACAATAGGGTATCACCCTTATTTGTAACCAATAGGGTGGAAGATGTAGTTCTTCTATATTAGTCTAGGTAGAGTATGCCCCAGTTGGAATCTTTCTTTCCCACGCATCTGGCCAATGGATTTTGGTTGCTTGACCTAGGTGTGATGCCTACACTTTATGGTAAGTGGCATCCCTCTCAAGATAGAGATGCAGGTATTCTACACTAACTCTTGAGGGTCATGTTGGTAAGATCAACAGATAATAGGTTAGGCACAATCCTTACCATTTATCATATGTGATATCCCTCCTATTATCGCCAGAAAGTGAGATAGGTGTGATCCTTACCTCATAAGGTAAGTGGTATCCCTCTTATTTTTTGTGGTTTCCTGAGTCATAACATTTTCTCCCCATTGGCGAACTTTCTTGGGCCGTAGCATTGGATCCTGATGAGCTTGACTAAATTAAGAGGGGGGGTGAATCAATTTAGTACATTCATGGACGTTAAAATTATTTTCATTAAATTCATTAACTAAAATAGTACATGAGAAAATAAAAAAATAATGACTAGCACATTGAATATGTGAACAACAAGTAATAAGCATACTAATACATCACATCAGCACATAATAAAAATCCACATGGACACCATATATAAGTGGAAACCCATATGGGAGAAAACCATGATTTTATTATTTTTGTGATCCAAAGGCAAGATCCTACTCGTTATTACATTTGATTTTATGTAGCATCCAACCTATAGAAGGATGCTACATCAAATTTCTACAAGCTACAACATGCAAGGAATTTCAAACTCCCATATGTGTTTTGTAGGCTACTATTGGCTCGAGGGGTCCTAACCCAGGTTTGGAGGTGAAGGTTTGCCAACAAACCCCTATACTACTGGCCCTTTCGGCAGTGACCTGCTTGCGCAGGTCAAAGTCTCACCCAAAGCAGTATGGGAGGGTGCTGGAACTAGATTTCCGCACTTGGAGAGAGAGTAGGTAATAACACAGGCCCGCAATTATCAGATCTACATAGAAGGGTGATTCACAGGGTTCCAGAACATAACCAGACTATAGTTCTTATCAAATATTCTCTAGCAGGTTCGCATCCACGTGCATATCATCAATTACAACCATAAAATAGCATAATCGCAGCCAATATTGTCAACAGAGATAGTTCACATTCATTAACAGAGATGCAATTAGTAAGTGCACCAATAGTCATATCACAGTAATATACTAAGTGCAGATAATTTCATACCACAGAGATAAAACAGGCGAGTCTGCAGCTTAATCAAAAAATCTTAGTTCGCATCAATCATAACAGAACAGGTCCAGAAAACATCATATGTTTCAGCAATACTTCACATATATTACATATCAAATTCCTCTTACATTCCCCAAATACCACCTATGCACATAGCCAGCAGGGTATGCACACAGCAGGACAAAGGATCTCCGTGGATACAGGCAGCAGGAGTCCTAACCCAAACAACCCCACCCAAGATCTAGTAATTTGTACTTCACATCAATCTCTATTCATTCTCTACCTATCGACTCAAAAAGGCTCAATTATTTATACTTTTTTTTTAGCCTACGCATCCAATGGTCCGCAAACCATGGTTTGCGGACTCTTGGTCTACCCTTGACCTGCTTACAATGCATTAGGGGTTTTTACCCACCCCAAAACCTCTGCGTTAGACTAAATATAATAAAAAATATACAAAATGGACCAGATTCAGAGCTTTGTAGGAGTCCTTGTTCCAACAGTACCCCAACACAATCTTCTGACGCGTCCCGAGTCACTGAGATGGTGGGGTCTCCACCTGCACTTGCAACAGTTTGATCGCTTTAGCCAATGGGGGCAGCATAGATTCGCTTTGGGCAGCAGCATTCTGGGGGATGTCGACCAATTTCTCTAAAATTGGGCCTTTTGTCGGAGCGGTGACACTTTCCAGAGTCTGTTTGAGCTGCTTCACAGCTACATCAGCATCCTGTGACAGTTTAAGGATGTCAGCAACCCAAGGCTTCAAGCGGTCAGTGAGGGCCTTCTTCTTCTGTCAAAGCTCTTCTATCTCAGCTTGGAGGTCTTGGCTAGTTCGTAGTCATGCCAAGCACCGAGCAGGAACCAACGTGGGTAGGGTGGCTTCCAATGTTTCAAACATCTCCTCTTTATGTCGCAGAGCCTAGGTTATTTCACACAGGAGAAAATCGCCTTGGACCTTGGTCCATAGCTACATGGCAGTTTCCAGTAGTTGAGTATCCTACAAAATCTTCCCTGTGATGACATTCGTAGCCATGGTGACCATCGTAGATCGCTGGGCCTGCACCTCCGGAGGTGTTTCAAGCTGCAATTTAGCCTGCAGATCGGCAATCAGCTGCTCCATCCGTGACTTAACCTTCGCAACCTCTGTTCGAGATGCCTTCAATGTGGTGACCAACCCTTCAACCTTTTCCTGGGGCATAGCGATAGCTGGAATATCTTCTGGAACTTCTACACAGAGCTGGTGAATGAAGCTTTCGAGCTCCTTCTGCTGTGTGGTGGCAAGGGCAACTGCGGCGTTGCTTTCGATGATCATTTTCTCAGCCAAACCTAGCTGTTCGTGAATCTGTAGATCCTAGTGCTGAATCTCCTGAAATATACTCGTGTGGAATCCTTGCAAAGCATCTTGGGGTAGTCTGGCTAAGTCTAGCTGTACCTCTCAGCAACTATGGACCTGTGTGCTTAGGTCAGGTGGACTAATCTTAAGGGCAGTGCCAGGAAAAGGGCAGAGGAAAATTTCCGTCGTTGTGAGCATAGCACTACTGGTGGTTTGCGGCGTCTGTACCAAAGTCACACTGGCATGCAGTGTGTTCGTCTTTAGTTGTAACTCGCGGAGCTCGGCCTGTAATGTGGCAAGCACAGCCTTATGCTGTCCTTCGAGAGCTTCCTGTCGATCCTACATGGCTAGAGAGATTGCATCAGTAATCTGTTCAAGGTCACCATCGGTCAAGGTGATAGTTTCATCGTGTTTTGTCCACTGAGTGTGCTGCTTCTTCTAGGGTCCTTCGGCAGGCTCACCTATGCGCTTCATCCCATGAGGGGATGTAGTTCCTCTGGCATCCCCTCCTTCTACCCTGAAGTCAGGCTGCAAATCTTTTTGTGCTGCTACTTTGAAGTCCTTCCCATCAGTCCTCTTCTGCTGCACATCTTTCTTCGCAGTCAGTTCTATGTCCTTCCTGGTACTTTGGCTAGAACCTCCAATATCTTTAATAGTGACAGGGGGAATTACTTGTGTTTTGTTGGCATATTTAGGGCCCTGCGCCTTGGTCTTGAAGCCAATCTTCCACTGCAGGGGCCAGAGTGCAATAACATTGTCAATTTCTTCGTCCGCGACCATATAGGGGAGCGAAGTCCAAGCTTTCTCCTTTCGGCTCCAAATATGTATGTTGTGCATGGTCACCTGAAAGGTCATGATGCATTTGTACCTGTCGTAGACTATGAGTGATAAGCATGGTCGAGAGTTGATTGCAGCTACCACGCTACTCTGGAAGAGGACCTAGAAGACTTGATTGTCCTCTATGCGTTGTGCATCCTTGGAGTCCCACAAGTGCGCATAACGGGCTCCTTCACACATATCCGGGGTAAGCTCAGGGAGGACAGAATCCGCAGGAGCTTCCCAGGTGACCAACGCTATGAGGAACAACAACCATGAGTAACAAAAGGTGCGCCCTAAGTCTTGGGATTCTCAGACGTTGGCCAAAAATTCGTCACATAAGTACTGAGCCCAATTGAAACAGACCCCCTTCCCACATTGGCCTGCTAGCTGGATCACATAGGAGGGGATGGTGGCGACTTGGCATTTTCGCATTAACTTGCACGCCAGCAACATAGTGCCCATCTGCGTAGCAGGATCATTGATGGATTTGATGATAAAGCCTCGAGTATTCCGCTCCACCTTGTATTTTTGGTGCACAAATTCAGCGGTCTCAACTTCATATTTCTTACCCACTCGCTCCAGAGGGCTTGGTTCGTTCATCGGGAGACCCGTAATCCTATGAATTAGCGCAGCATCAATAGGAGTCTTGTCCTGGATCCACAGACAGCCCTCGTGAATTAAGGCAAGCAGCTGCAGTGCGAGTTGGTTTGTAATATTGTGATGACCAAAATGGGGCATCCTGTGTAAGTTCAGGAGCCCGAACCCGGCCAACCCACACACCCAACGCTGGGGGATGATTGTAACCCCATTTTCATCATGAATTGAGTTGAGGTATAATGCAGGTGCTACTTCAGGGAATGCTTCGAAGTTGGCTTGGTCGTGATCGTCAAACGTGACCTCATGAAGCTTACCAAAAGGTTCGCCAATGATGGGGACCTCATCTGGGGTTAGTGGCATCTGCAGGCAAGTGAACAGGCCATCAAGATTCTTCAGCATGCACGTTGATGTCCTATGTGGTCGAACAAAGGGAGGTAACCAGTGAATTGGCTCGACGGGTTCTGCTTCCTCCCTGTTAGCTCCCCGTAATTTGCTAGATTGATTGAGATACAATGGTACAGGGTAACATCAAGCCAAGATTTGGAATCCTAGGACCTAGCCTTCCTAGATTCGGAGAGGGATCTCTCTAGTAGGTGCAAAGATGTGAACTTGTTTGCTGATTAGGTTGATTTTAGGCTAGACGTTAAGTGTAGGATATTTTGATTGTTTTTGGTTGGGTATGATGCTCAGATGGATTTAGATAGAAAACAAGGAAGATTGTTAATTCATTGGGAAATGGAGTCAAACAAGGTCATGAATGAGTTCATCAATGGTTTCAAGAGCATTTGCAGGGAAATTTAACTTGGTTGGTGGATCTTTAAGGTTGTGAAGGATCATGAGATGGACATTAAACTTGGGAACAACAGGCTAATAAAGGGCAGAAGTAGAATCCTTTATATACTTGTGAACTGAGAGAGCTACAAGATTTATAAGCATAGCAAGAGAGTCAAAGGTTTAAGCAACACCTAATCCATTTGATTTCAGACTGAAAGGAGATAATCAACCAAGACAACATTTAGATAAAACATAGAAAGGAAAAAACTCATTTAATCTTTCATGGGTTTAATCATCAAGAGCAGGAAAAACATTTATGTTGCACTAGTAACTATAACCATAGAAGAAGAGACAAACCCTAGCATCCACAGTGACAGCTATGAGAGTTCCTTGAGACAATTTTAGCTAAGTAAGGCAAAGAGCATGGTTACGACATACTTCTTTGACAAACTATGGGAAAAGCTGCTTCAAAAGATGATTTCAAGAACAGAGTACTTCAGAGGTAACAATATGTAGGGCTAGCCATAAATCATAATTGATACTAACTGCTCTAAATCATTCAAGAAAATAGACAAGCCAAAAACTTATTAGAGAGCAAAAGATGAATTCTCTAACATATCTTAAGCAGAAGAAAACATTTAGGCAGTGAAGGAACCAAAAAAATCTAAGGTGCCATCAACAAGCATATCTTAGTCTAAATTTTTTGTCCTACTGCAGCATAGATGGATGGAAAACATATGAGAAACTTAGAAAAATTCACCATCAACCAAGCCTATGGATCCTGCAAACAGTCCTTCTCCATCAACAAGTGAATCAGATCATGCATAAGCTCCAAGACATCAATTTCTCATAAAAGGCTTCAAGGGACTATGTATTATTTTAGCATAACTCATCAACATCCAAAAAAATACATAAGACCCTCATGCTCTATTTATGGAGCAATTGAGGAGGTGGAAACCCTAAGAGGTTTCTAGAAACCCTAATTCAGCCATAAATGTCATAAATGTGCTTAATAACCATGCAAGGCCCAAGACACATAAGAGATAAGATAATAAATGAAAAACACCAAAACATAACTCCCAAAAAAAATTAGGAGCGATCTGCCCAAGAAAATATTAAAAAACCAATTTGCCATGAATTAGTGTCTTTTGTTGACTTTTTGGCAAAAAGTTGTCTAGGGGCACAGCGCCATATCAGCAGAAAATGGGGTCTGTTGCAGCTAAATTTTGGACCCCTTCCTAACATCGGATTTGGCCCCGTGATGGCTCATTGGAAATATTGAAGAGTATAATTTCTAGAAATACTTGATTTGTGCTGAATTAATGCCATTTACCTGCTCAAAAATCCAATCTCCCATGACTGCTCAACGCGCAACGCCAGGCCTGAAAAGGAGGCAAAAAGGTCATTTTTGAGGTGTTTTTTGACCTTTTGAGGGGGAAACAATGCTCCAATTGACCTGAAATGTTTTGGGTAGACTGCTGGTGATATGAAAAACCAAAAAATGTAAACTTTAGCAGCTGAGGATGCCCCAAAAAAGAGCATAGCGCCTAGGGTGTTGCGCTCCTAGGGGCCAAAATTTGGAAAAAACAAAAAGTTTCCAGATTTGCCTAAAATTTGGCGTGTAGACCCCTCAAGGGGTTTTATACATATGCTGAGAAGCATCAGCCAATATTCCAAGGCTTTCATGGAATTTGGCATTTTTTAGATCCTCTAGCTCCATGAGGGCTTGCTTGATGTCTTCTGCAGTTGCCTCACTCTGAATTTCTTTGTCATGCTTGGACTAATTTTTGTCAAGACAGTCATGACTCTTTCCTTCACTGCCTGATGTGCTTTGATGGCTGTCCTCCTCATCATCCTGCTCTTCCTCATCATCCTACTCTTTCCCATGATCTTGTTAATCTTCTTTCCCATCATCATGTTGTTGTGCCTCTTTATTTTTGTGGCTGCCTTCACTAACTTCATCATTGCCATCACTGCTTTCTTCATGGCTACTTCCCTCCTCTTCATCATTTTCTTCATTTTAATCTTCTTCTTCTTTACTTCTCCCTCCTTGTCCATCATTATCTGTCTCATCTTCCTTTTGACTGTTGCCTTCTATGTGTTCTTCACTAGGGCTACTGTCAGCCCTCTCACTTAGCAATTTAGGGGAAGAGGTAAGAGGTGAAATTCTTTCTGGAGAAGGCATATGGGAGGATGATGGATGTGTGGAGGTATATGGTTGTGAAGTGGAAGGAAATTTCTGCTGGATGAAATCCCAGCTCAGCCCACTCTTTGCATTCAAAACCAAATTTTCTTACAAACCCTAGTTCAAAGACATAAAAACTTATTTTTGCATAGTCTAGGGTTTGGGTCAAATTTTGATTATGGATGACCTCTTTGATTTTTAGGAAAAATAATGCTTAGGAAGAGGAAAAATGTTTTACCAACCTTTTATTAGCTTGCAGAAACTTTAGAGGCAAAAAATTCAATTTTTGAAAGTATTTGGAAAAATCTGTAGAGCACTGCCAGGGGCGCAGCGCCAGTTTGTCTGTGCGCAGCTCCATCTTGCAGAAGGAATTTGGAGGCCTTTCTGGTGTCAGAATGAGCTCCATTATAGCCCGTTGGAAAGAGTGTGGAGTCTAATTTCCAAATATACAATTTTTTTCCTATTTGGATTTGATTTACCTAGCAAAAAGTTGATTCTCCCAAGACTGGTCAAAAACCTCCTGAATGATGGTGCAGAAATGCATAGTGTTGGTGCAGACCACTTTTGGATGAATTCCTCAATTAAAAATTGATCTCATGATAGCTAAGTGGAAATATCTTGAATTATAGTTGTCATTTGACTCATTAAGCAAGTCATTTGGACAATTCAACTGTGAGAAAAACTGATTTTCCCAAGGTCACTCCAGAAGTGCAGAATTTTTCCCGTGACACCTGTATTTTTGACATTGATCTCAAACCATGATACCTGTGTAGAAAAAGAAGGATTTTTTTCTTCTTGGCCTTATTCTGGAAAAAAAAATCTCTCACTTTTTCCAAATTCATCTCTGTTTGGTCAGAAACAAAATTTGAAGCAAAACTAGCCCTAGGTGTGACATATGGCTTGTCTCTAGGAATGAATTCTTGGAAAATGATGGAGGCATGATGTTTATGAGCTGGTGTAGACTATTCTTGCTTAAATGATCTATCAAATGAATCATTTTCTCTTGTGCCTCCCTTTCATATCAATCCCTAGCTTAGTTGGAAGAGGAAATTAGGGTTTGGTGTGAGGATTTAGGACTGCCTTGCAGAGGGAGGGGAATGAAGCGGTTAAGGGTTGTATAAATTCTTGGGGGAATTTTGAGGGATAGGGACAGATGTTATGGAGTAGGAAAAAATGGAATTTTAGGAATTGAGTGAGGGGAAGGGGTCCAAAAGGTCAAAACATAGGCTTAGTCTCAAAAAGTGTCAAATTGTGGCAATAGTCTAGGTTTTGTAGAAAAATGATGATTCTGAGGGATCGGAGTGATGGGAAGTGTTTATGGAGGTATTGTAAGGATAGGAGGAGGTGTAAGAGCATCAAGATATAAGCCTTGTTGATAATTTAATCATGGAGGTCATGAAACCAAGAAAATGGCCCTTAAAAAACCTAGATAGGCAATGGAGGAGTTTAGGCAAAACAAAAATAGAGGGTTGAGGCCAAATGTGGCGAAACATAGTGATAATGAGTGTCATGAGCCCATGATGGTTCTTCTAGGACATGTGAGCTGAGCTTGGCATGACGGAATGATGAAATAGTGAAAAATTTATCCTAAGGATAATGAAGGCCATGAGATTTCTAGAACTCACAATGTTCATGAACTTTGTTTCTAGAAATCTAGAACCGATACTTAGTCATCTTTAGATAATGAAAATTATGGATGAATAACACTCCCGAACTGCCTGCGGGGATTTTTCAGTTCGCAGGGAAGTTTGCGGCTTTCCTGTAGCCCATTTCGTGGTTTTCGAGGGCTTTCCAGAGCTCTGTGCTTTTGATTTTCCTTTCCTTATGGTTGGGATCAGCATGGAGAGAATCTCTTCCACCTCAGACTCGATTTCCACCAGTTCCTCAGTCCCCTGTTCTACTGAAGTCACTGGTTCAGAAGCTTCAGCAGTGTTCGTGGTTTTCATCCTGGTGCGAAAAACAAACTCCGGATAGCTATCGTAATAAGGCGTAGGATACTCAGACATGAACAAAGCGTGGCAGGCCCAAATTAATTGAAGGTATGAAATTGCCGAGCATAACCAAGACAAGAGATACAGAACCTTCTTTTGATCCAGCCCTTGCATTTTATAGCCATAAGGGTTAACCAACGGTCGAGCGAGCCTCATGTGAAACTTATAATCGGGTAAACGGTAAAAATTATGTGGAAAGCGCCACATTAATTGCCAGCCACCCGCTCCTTTCATCGGTAATTTTTTTCTTTTTACCAGATTTTACTGTTCCAACGGCTAGTTTTCGCACCTCCTGCTCACCTAGCGTACCTTCTACGGGTAGATTAACCACCTATGTCTCCTGCACATCCTCCCCCAACACAGGCCTATTCCCCAGATACTTCAAAACTAGAGACATGTTCATCTTATATTTGTCATCCCAAATTAGAGCCAACATAGGGCACGTTTCAATGCTACTGGTTCGTAGCTTGAGCGGTCTAGTAACTGTGCGCATCTCCTTCAATCCTGAGACAACAACAGCTCGTGGAGCATCCCGGCGCTCTTTTAAGGCTAGGATGTGGTATTCGACCATGTCTGGTATCAGTGCTTCGCATGTTGGTATCTCAGGGCCGACATATGGGTGCGACTTACCCCATACTATCGTGTCAATGTCCTGCAGAGCTGCGTCAAGCACCTCCGTTCCACCTACTAACCCAAATGTCCCCTGAAATTCATCCTCCAAAATCTCCCAGTGGCGGGTACGTTGATGTAGCTTCGCATCCAAATACCATGCGATGGGAAGTGGTCCCAAGGCATGAATAAACAGATGAACCCACTCTTCCGTAGTCCTATCGCACCATTTTTCCATCCAAGCGAACAGATACTTGAGTGGGTCTCCTGGGCCAAGTTATGTTTGGATACACAGGTGAGTGGGTGGTTCAAAGCGCAGGATCATCATATCCCGGCATTCTTCCCAATCCCGGAACGCCTCCTTATGGGTGTCCCACCACCACGCAGGTGTTCCACGCATGGCTAGATTAAGGGCCCATAGCCTTCGTTCCCTCGGAACCTCAGCTTCAAATTCTTGCACAAATTCCTTAATCTTACCAGAACCATCAAAATAGGGTAGGTCCATCACCTCTTAGGAAACACATCGGAATTCTTTTGTGACCCGAAGACATCGCAATGCAGAGACATCATGTAACCGATTTTTCCAATTCTTTATCTCCCCATCAGAGTCGGAGAAGCATTCACTGTCCTTTTCCCACCAGAGTACTACATTCGCCGTGGGGTTGATCCAATCTTCATCCCCCGTAGTCAACTTATAGATGTGATCTACATCTTCTTCGTCATGCATCGACTCTGTATATCGCTCGCCTTCTGTAGGATCTAATGGTACTATCACCCTTGTATGGTTATTTTCAAATACCATGCTTCTCTTCTTCAGGTTAATTATGCCTCCCATATCGATGGCCCAATCCAAGCCTAGGATCATGGGGTAGGGGTCTGCATCTTCTACAATCTGAATTACTTCAAAATCAGCATGGACCTTGACCCCTGTGATATCTATCACAATCTTCGATAGTCTTCCCAAGGGTATAATCTTCTGTTGATTGGCCATATGCAGCTGGATAGTGGACCATTCCAACATAGGTTCTCCCATTCACTGCCAATTCTACTTAGGTAATACATTCGCATCTAACCCTAGGTCCAAAATAACCTGATCCATCTCGTAATCACCGATCTACGCAGTCAACCACATTTCCCTACTGTGCGTTTCTTATATTTGTATAGTTTGTGCACATCCTTGATTTCTGGAGGTCGGTTAGGTTATGCTGCGCAGCTATCTATTAATGCTTGAATATTTTCCACAGCCTTTGGGTTGCACAACAGCTTCATACATGCCTGTAAGAAGGGTTTGACCTCCTCATCTGCCTTGAGGTCCGTGGGTGCCTGGGCAGTAGGCGCCTCCGCCTCAACAAAGTCTGTGCGAGCTGTGACAAATGTTCTTTCTCCTTTCTTAGGTCCAATCCGTCTTGTTTGACAACTGCTTTTCAGATCGGAGGCTTAGTTGCAGCTTCCTCCTCAGATCCTTCGGTGGCCATTCCACTGCATGTTACAACATTCACGATTGGAGCTTTATCTCTCAGCTCAACCTTAACATAGGTGTTGGCTACCTCTCCTGCATATTTTCTATCAAGATTGGACAGTCTTCAATTGCATGGTCCATCTATCTATAATACCAACAGGACTGCCTTGTAGGGTTCGCACAGTCCCTTGCAAAGTGCTTTACTTCCCCACAGTTATAACAGATTATTTGGCCTCGTCCCCAACCTGTGCTTCCACCTCGTCCCCCTCCCCTGACCCTAACCGGGGAGCCACCTATGCTTGCAGGGAATCTTGGTGATGCAGGGTCTGATTGTACCCTATATCAGTTTCCCCGGTCTATCATCAAATCATAAGTTTGATAGTTCTACTCATCATGTCCTACTAATCTGCAGAACCTGCACCATTTCTACTTTACTTCTGGGACATACGCAGCAAGGTGGGGGCAGTGGTTTGTGTCGTGCAGCCTTGCAATGCGGAAATCATCACACCATAGTGTCAGCCCACTTGATCGCGTAGTTTCCCTAGGGCATAAGGGGCTAGGTCCCCCAGCCTGCATGTAGTCTTCTAACAGAGGACAGTTATCCTTGGTGTTACCATTTACCCTGCATCGTATGCACCATCTTTTGGGGCTAGCCTCTGTTCCTCACTCCCTTTGCAGGTTCTAGAGATCCATGTGCATCGCCTCCAGTTGTCCTTGAATCTATTGGACACCTAGTTGGGTATCATCTCTAGGCACATCTTCTAACTTCATAGCGACCTCGAAGGCTTTTTCCTACGATTCGAAAGTTTGGTGACGCATAGGTACGTGCAGGTGAGGCAACAACATAGCGATAAACCATTTCGTGTGTTTTCTGTCATCATACTAAAATCCTCCTTCTCTGATCACCTTCTTCAATTGTTGATTGGCCTCCCACACAGACTCAGAAGGCCCTTGCTTGAAATCCTTTAGATCAACCACTATTTGAGAGTAGGACTTAGGCTTCTTGAATTTTTGTTTCAAGGCATTCTTAACCTCTTCAATGGTTGCATTCGCATTCTGGTCGATGTATCCCATGTACCAGTACAAGGCTCGCCCTTCGAAGGCAAGGGATAATTGTGCCCTTTTCACTGCATCACTAGCTAAATTCTGTGCAGTCCATACCGATTCTGTGACAAACCAGAACTAATCCATGTCTCCATCTCCCACACCCTTAAAGGTAGGTAACTTCATGTGCGCAACCATGTCTTCTTCCGCTGGTGGCAGAGGTGTAGGTGAATTTTACCCCTATGCTGGTTTGAGAGTAGTGTGGTTGGGGGGCTCTGCATAGCTACTTCTCTGAGCGGGCTATAAACATATCTATCTCCTTTTCGGTTGGTTTGATAGTATTTATCACTTCATGTTGTACTTTCATCCAAATCAGAGGTCATTCACTCGCTGTGGCTACAAAAAATACTCTTTTCGCATAGTAATACCTTAATCAGCAATGGTAAGGTCTTCAGAAACTTACCCCAGAAACCCTTGAAGAATCTTCACTCTGCTTCAGAGTAGGAGATGAACTGATCAATGGCAAACTCTGTCACAAATCCTCCTAGCACATTGTCCACCCAGTGATCCACCGTGTGAGTGATGGTGTTATCAGTATTCTCTAGCTATTGGATCAATTATGGGGTCCACTGTGTGACCCACTCGTCTTTCCAACACTTTTGGAATTCGACCAGCCTTGTAAGCCACTCCTAGAGCTCAATTGAAATTGTTACAAAGAAGATCTCGTAGATCTCCGTAAAAATATGCTTGTTCTTCCACTCTTCGGTGGTCAACTTCTTACTGTGGTTTTCTTTTACTGCAAACCCCTAAACTTGTTTTTCAAACCATTCATCGATTTATTTTCTTTCAGGCTTCCAATAAAGCTTTAGCATTACCAAATCTCTCCCTCAAAATGCTCCCGATCCCAGCAATGGAACCATTTGTTGGCTCGAGGGGTCCTGACCTAGGTTCGGAGGTGAAGGTTTACCAACAAACCCCTATACTACTGGCCCTTTCGGCAGTGACCCGCTTGCGTAGGTTAAAGTCTCACCCAAAGCAGTATGGGAGGGTGCTAGAACCAAGTTTCCGCACCCTGAGAGAGAGTAGGTAATAACGCAGGCCCGCAATTATCAGATCTACATAGAAGGGTGATTCACAGGTTTCCAGAACATAACCAGACTATATTTCTTATCAGATCTTCTCTAGGAGGTTCGCATCCATGTGCGTATCATTAATTACAACCATAAAATAGCATAATCGCAGCCAATATTGTCAACACAGATAGTTCACATTCATTAACAGAGATGTAATCAGTAAGTGAAACAACAATCATATCACAGTAATATACTAATTGTAGATACTTTCATACCACAGAGATAAAACAGACGAGTTCACAACTTAATCAGACAATCTAGTTCACATCAATCATAACAGAACAAGTCCAGACAACATCATATGTTTCAGCAATACTTCACATTTATTACTTATCAAAATCCTCTTACATTCTCCAAATATCACATGCGCACACAGCCAGTAGGGTCCACACACAACAGGATAGAGGATCTCCGTGCACACAGCCAGCACGAGTCCTAACCCAAACAACCCCATTCAAGATCTAGAAATTCGTACTCCACATCAATCTCTATTCATTCTTTGCCTATCGACTCAAAAAGGCTCAACTATTTATACTATTTTTTATCCTACGCATCTAATGGTTAGCAAACTATGGTTTGCGGACTCTTGGTCCACCCTTGACCCTCTTACAATGCATTAGGAGCTTTGACCCACCCTAAAACCCCTGCGTTAGACTAAATATAATAAAAAATATACAAAATGGACCAGATTCATAGTTTTGTAGGAGACCCTGTTCCAACAGCTCCAACCCATAGAAGGCTCCTACCTCAAGAAAATTCAACTGAATATTTATCAAGCCACAACTTGAAAGGAGACCACAATCCCCTCACACAGAATGAAAACAATATGCTAATTTTTTGAGTCATCAATTCTGTATACTTCCCTATTTACTTCTGCCTCTTCTCCCCTTCAAATCTGCTTCACATTAGCTTCATATGTACCAAGTAACTAATGCATGATACCTCAATTAACTCTCACACATTCTCCCATTCTCTCTAGCACACCTCTCCAAATTTTCACACATCCATATATGAAGATTAATGGTTGTTCATGTTCTACTCACATGAATATGAAATGACAAAACTTGTCTCTTTTCATTCTAAAGGTGTCCCTTCAATTCCAAAACTACTTAAATTATTGAATATTAAAATACATAAAATGAACCTCATCATATCAAAATGTCATGCATTCATATTCTTAATGTCAATAAAAAAATAAATAGCATTCAATAATATAATATTGTATTTATATACACATAGCCCTACATCGTAATATTTTCTCCATGTCTTTTCGTTTTCCTTGCATAATGTCTTCATCTTACATTTTTTGTCATGGAATCTTGCCTTTGCATCATAACAATTCAGCTCAATCAACATCGCAACATAAATGTTATACCAAACCTTCAATGTATCTGCTACTCCTTTTCCCCTTGCTTCTGCTCCTTTCTCTTTTATTTTTCTCCTATATACCTTTGGTGATCATGATCTGCTCCTTTTCCATCAATGACAATATTTCCAATAGTATATCCCTTTGGCATTAATGGAAATACATTTTTCCACCATGTTTCATTCTAAGAAATGTTTTCCTTCCTCTGATTACCTTTCCCTTTGAAATCAATGGCAAGGGGGTTACAAATTCTTGTAGCATGTTAAAGAGTCCTCAATGCAGCTGTCATCATTGTATTAATGCTTTATAACTTGTAATGTATTGTTCTGCATAAACAATGTTGATACTATCAGTGAATGAATGTTGCTCCAAATTGAACGCTGCTCTATCTGTCATATAAAAATTGTAAGAGTGGTGCAAAATATTGTTGTGAGAACACTCTAAAAAAAATAATATTTTTGAAATTAAGAATATAATTATAAATTCATTGTATTGAGCATTGTATGATTATTTAAACCAATAATTTAGGTTTCTGTCGAGTCTCAAGTGCCAACAAAAAGGAATAAAAAAAGGATCAAGAAGTGGGCAATAGTTTATCGTCTTCTTTGTTCTTCAACAATCAAAAGGATGTAAGAAAATGCTCAGTCAAGTTTCAACCCTTGAAGTTAAAATATGAAGTGCTTTACACCACAACTACTCAAACAAGAAGAATGCAGTCACCATGTGGGATTACATTGAACCTCACAATCTCCATTGGCTCTGGCTAAGCATCAGGTATTCTTGGAGAGTATGTTTGTTGGTGTTTATAATAAAACAGTTGTAGCACAATAAGAATATTGCAATATGAATATGAACATTGTGAACCCATACTCCATGCTCACAATTCTTTTTCTATGCATCCAAACAATGGAAGGTCGTAAAATTATACTTCTCTTAAAAGCTCTAAAACCATAGAGAGAAATTCGAGACTCCGTCACAATACCTTTTCAGCCAGGCTCCATGATCAAGAAACATGTATTTAACTAGATGATAATTATGTCGAACTTATGCCTTAAATGAAAATTTTCCACCATAAATAGATCAATAGATTCCTCCGGCCAATGAATTCTCATATCATCCTCTAATACCTATATCCAGTTATAACACAATTATCAGCAATTTAAGTCAACATAATGCAATGGAATCTTTGAACACATTTCAATCTACTAAAATCAATTGAATTAAAGGTTTTGTGGTATTACGTGGAGTTTTTCTTCTCCATTGACATCCTCAAATATATAATACTTTTTACTTTCTCTTCTATTTATATTGTAGAATTTTGTGATGTCAACTCCAACATTGGAGATGAATCCATGTATAAAAGAAGATTAATAATGCAGAAATGAACAACAAGGAACAACAATGAAATTTGGGTGAGTTAGTGCCTAGCATCATATTTTCAGATCATGCTTTCTAGTTTGGATAACATAGTTGTACATATTTTTACCAAAATGTAAATAGATCATATGAGGATGACATGGTTTAGTCTTCACAACTTTTCTGTTTATATATTGTAGTTCGTGAAGAGCTTCCCACATAATATTATTCTATTGAATAAAAACCTAAACCATTCATGTTTAGATTGAATGTCTCAATTCCTTTAATAGATGGAATCTTGGGCAGAAATCTCCTAGCGAGGAAATTATTCGACAAGCTTAAATACAAAATGCTTCCCGTATTACCAATCTGAGAAGACATTGTGCCACTGAAATAATTTGCACTGAAATCCAGATATTGTATAACTTGCATTTCATCTAAAATGAAGGTATTATACTAGAGAAAAATAACTTTCAAGGAAATATTCGACTATGTAAGAGCTTTCAACATCATCAGAACAAAAAATTACCACTCAAATCCGAATGATAAAATTCAACCCTTCCTGCAGCTCCAGGAAGGTAAGACAATTTTATTTTATTTTATCAAAGAATAAATTATATAAAGCTATTCCTTCTAAACTTAACCACAGGGAGATATGAATATACATTGCTTTTTTCCAATAGTTTTCTTGTACGAGGTATGTCAAGATCTCAAGGACATGACAAGAGATCAGATGTGGTACACCATTTGAGATTTGAGAGCATGCATAAAACACATTCCATTGCTGGCCTGCACCCCAATGTAAGCCCTACATTTCTACCTATGCCTTGCAATATGGGTCTGCATAAAGAGATTCCAATGGGAATGGTAGCCATTCACCCAAGATGCGGGTTTTCTTAGGATTTCCTACACCAATTTCTATCAGATTCACTCCAGTCGAGTCAAAATTTGGTTTTACATATTTCAACATTGAAGAAAACTCCCAACAACATGGGCACCCAAAATTATTAAGGAGTGTTGTAGGAGAAAACTCCCTAGGGTCAGGGTTGAGAACCCCAATAGATCGAAGGACATATATCAACAAGAAGAAAGAAACCACAAAGTCCTAATGCATAAACTACTAAAGTGGTATGTAGAGAGGGTACCCATAGGTCATATGTTTGAAATCATTCCCGTAGGGTTCAAACCCTCTGATTCCTCCAAATCTTTGAAACCTGCAACA
The DNA here is from genome assembly GCA_034641835.2 of Pinus albicaulis. Lineage (NCBI taxonomy): Eukaryota > Viridiplantae > Streptophyta > Pinopsida > Pinales > Pinaceae > Pinus > Pinus albicaulis. The sequence continues at coordinate 1,288,541,232 of CM076570.1, forward strand.
CAGTTCAGAGAAGCATATATACTAGCAGTAGTTCAAAGCATGTACAAGATATGAATGCTAGATGATATAATCATAAAGATGTAAATCATGAATCATACATAATAATATCATAAAATGAGTTATAACGTAATATCATAATGTTCAGGAACAATACAGATCTTATTTATTGATATCATTAAAGAAATGTAGAAGAATACAACCTGATTAAGCCAGGACTCCAAGAGAAACCTTCCTCTGGATCATCTGAGAAGTACATAGTGGATCATCTGATCATAGCTTCATAAGAACATATCAATTCCATGTCCCAATATCACATACAAAAAATCCAATCAATAATGCTCAAGGAGATTTCTGATCACTTATTTCACATAACCGAGCCTCAAGTACCATGTCAAAAAGGTGGAACTATGGTACTTGTAATGTCCTTAATTTTCTGCTTTTAAAAAAATACGCAGTTAAAGACTCTAAGGGTCAAAGTGGACCCCAAGGAACATATTAATTGTGGATATATTTTGTTAAATTAAATTAATAAAATGAAAAAGGAATAAATGGTGCAAAGACTAGGTAATGATTAGAGATCAAGGATCCAAATCTATGAGGATGGCTAAGGATCAGAAGATTTTCCCTATTCTCCAAAAATACTTGGAGGAAATAAATTAAATATAGCAATTTAGATTGGAGATAAAAATCTAAAAAGATACCCCAATAAAGAGGAAGTTATTGGGAAACTTGGGGTAGAATAAAGCTAGAAAGAAGAAAAGCTAGCTTTACAGTACCTTTGTGGAAGAAACAAATGGAAAGCCTAGGCACACAAGAAAGTAGCATCCTGATTTAACTTGACACAGATAAGGAAAACAGGCTAATGGGAAAGTAAGATTATATAAGAAAACTTAGGATAAACAAGAGATTGTCTATTGCTGGATGATTGCATCTCTGCTCAGGGGTGAGATGTGGAGATAGAGCTCTAAGGTTGGGAGGAACCTAGTCTACCTTAAGTGGTATGCATAGTTAATTTGGTTTTTTTTTTAATTATAATTTAATGTTGTTATGAGTTACTGAAAAGGTAAAGTAATTATCTATATACATGAAATTTTGTGTCTGGATATGTGTATATGCTGCGGAAATTAGATGAGCTAGAAATATAGTTTGGTGGCCTGTACATTGAACATAATTGATTATAGGGAAAATAGTTTATTTTTCATTGTTGTACATACATACTTTGTAGAGGACCAACTCTCAGAATGTCTAAAACCCAGTATTGGGCTTAGATCTGAGGTTAGGTACCTCACAGGAAACTGAATTCTTATTAGTATAACGGTTATAGTATCATGTTATTCAAACTGTTCATTTCATTATGAAATAAGTTATAATTAGAAATGAATAAATAGGAATGATACAGGTAAACATTGTCTAGTTGAATAAAGTTCTGCACTGTAGAGTGAAAGAGATTCTGCACTTTCTAGTTAAGTAAAATTTCATATTATATTGAAACAAATAAACCATGAAATAAAGCTTAATTGATAGGAGGCTATATACAAGTACATGTTCAGAATATCTTCTTATACTAGATCTGCAAGTGAAATTATACTTTGCAAGAACATATTTTATTGGAACTCTAATAGTATTCTTAAAGAAATAGCTTCTAGAGTACAAAATCAACCAAACATATACTACATAAAACCTATAAAAAATCCTTCATCGATTCTGAGTGCTAAACAGAAATGAAATTAATACAGATTTGCATACAATGATGCTTGAATTCTGGAAGTGTTATTGAACTGAAATAAAAATAATATTTACAAGTAAAGAATTTTAGATGGTAAGGTGACCAATCAATTTTAAATGTTTAGTCCATACGGTATATTTGTATACATAATTCAATTGGTAAAGTTATACAAATTACACCAGAGCTGATTTAGGAAACATTCTACACCGAGAATACTCTGTTCTTCTATCGCAAACTGTAAAAGCTATCGAGGAATAAACTTATGCAGACATTGCATAGGATAAAGCCAAAAGGCATTCGACAATCCTGTATAAACATAACCCTATGCCACTAGTAGCTAATTAAGTGTACTGGATGTATACTAACTCCACAAGCATAAGCTTCATAGTTATACCTGCAAGGAGCAGAGCCAGAAGTCAGACTTTTGGAGAATGATAATTGAAACGAAGTATAGATATGTATATAAAAATGAGGCAAATTGAAAGGCCCTAATACTGAGTTAATTACCTTATGTAATTGCGTATCTAGGATATACCTGCAACCAGGAAAGAGATTAAATTAATATTTGCGTTGTACATAAAAGGCTGACATAACTAATTTTAAGACAGTGGTAACATAGTCGAACTATATGATAATTTACTAATACCCTTACACAGTAGACCCTACTGTGGATCATTCATGTGCGGTGGAATCCATATATAAAAACCTTCAACCACTAGGATAGAAAAGAAAAATAATATCCACAGGTACTTATGCTTAAGAAAATAAGTAGAATGCTAAGCTGAGAACGATAGGAGTGGTAATATCCAAGTACATTTAAACTTTGATACTTTATATGGTATTAGAAAATGAAATTTCATGGAGGTAATAAAATGACGAATTCAGTCAAGAAACCTCATCAAGGGAGTTTCAGTTATGAATTAACGAAATGCAGAATTTGATTCCCACAAATGATATTCAGGCTTCATCCACATTAAGATTGATGGATATCTAGATTCTAAACAGTGAAATCAAAAATTGAGGTTACACGAAATTATTGAAAATTAAATTGACAATTGTTGTAGACCTCGAGAATTTGGAAGAGACTGCCTAGTCATTGCCTATGTTTCAAGAAACGTTGTGAGTTTTCTTTGAATTACAAGAACACCACACTGGAAAAAAATTAAATATTATTGTACTGTGACGAAATAAGAATGAGAAGAAGCTCAGTTCTACAACCTAGTATATAGAGTGAAGTGTACAACGTAATAATCATATACTGTAAGTGAAAAATACTGGAATTTTGGGAAGGAGAATTCCCAAAACCAAAGGAGAACCCCGTGAAATCTCTGTGATCTATTCTCACATATACATAGGTGAAAACTAAAAAATTAAAGAGAGGTATCGTTACTAGTTACCATCTATGCCTGCTTTGGCTAGGCTGAAACAAGCACGCACTTAGTTTTTCCAACAAGAATACAATTTCCATAATAGGAAGTTGGTACTTACCAATACGAAACCTCAGAAAAGAACAATGGTTTCCATGGTTTCTGGGCGTAGACAGAGATAGAAGAAATTAGGAATAAAATAAATGAGTGTCCAATCACAGTAAACAACCAACTCAGAAATCGTAAAAATGATAAGGAGAACCGAATGTCAAATAGGAAGACATGTTACCTAAAGGAACCTCACAAGTAGTCTCGGCATAAGAATGTAGCACTCCTCTTCAGGCCTGTCTTACTAGACGTTTGGTCATGGCCACACTAGTCACAAAAAGGAAGACTGGTGAATGAGAGATGGTGTCGCACTAGGTGGGGGACGCTCACAACCTTGATGACAAAATAAATTAACCTTCACCCAAATCTTCAAGTTTTATGGGTCTTCCAAACCCTAACCCAGATTCAATCTGATCTGTACATGTGTCAAATATCAGGAAAGGGAATTAGTTCTCCCGCGGTTTGAGGTTTCTGTCAGAAGTCCATGTGATCCAGTACATGGAAATAAATGTAACCTGATCCCAATGTATTATATTTACAGTGGTTATATAATCAAGACATACGTTTTAGTGCGAGTGTACTTAACCTAAGAAAATATCCTTCCTCGAAGATCCCATACGCCTTCAATACTGATACATGCATTAATGACAAGATTTATGGGAAACCGAATTCAAATCATTGTGATACGTCATGTAAATATTACCATAGAAAATACCACGTCACAAAGCCACGTTGGAAAGGTGGAGTCCTCATTGGTAGAATTAATACTTACATTCAAGAAGTTTCATAATGATAGGTACAGTATAAGGGTGGAAAAACAAATATAATGCTTAAAGGATCAATAGGTATTATATTTTGTAAATCAATATAATACGATGATAAGCCTATTGTAATCGACAGGTTATAAAAGGTTTAACCCTAAGATGAAATTGAAATACGTTAAGGGTATTTGAATATAACCAAATTTGGAGTTTCGTGGATCCATTAAATATAAGATTAAGAACAAAATAAATCCTTAGAAATAACTAATGTCATTATACTTATTGTTAGGTCCCTGTAATTTTTCATATTGGTAAGACCAAATAAGCAAGGGTAACATCAAACCAACTTTGGAGTCCTAGGACCTAGCCTTCCTGGACTCAGAGAGGGATCTCTCTATATTTGTATAAGAGATATAACTTGATTGATTTAGGATACTGATTTTAGGCTAGAAAAATGATAGGGATTGTTTGTTTTGTTTTGTTTGTTTGCTTGTTAGGAAGAACAAATAGAGTAAGAGAAGTTCAAACCATTGGGCTATGGAGTCATAAAAAGGATTTAATTGTTCATCAACTCTGCAAGGGTTTTCATAGGGTAAGCTAACTATATCAAGTAGATCTCTTAGATTAGATGGCATATGAAATGACAATAAGTTATGAAGGCAGCAAAACTAAAAGTCAGTTAAGAATCTTTTAAATCTACTTCAACAAGAAAACCCTTTTAGGTAACTGTTGGAGACAAACCAAAGGACAGGGCATACCATAGACTTATTTGGCTAGACTTTAATAAGCAAACCTTTAAGACAACAATCTAGCAATCCTAAGATTACTTTCAAACAAAGAAACCATTTAAGATAACAATGAGTGCAGCTAAAGAGTGAGCTCACTAGTACATTTGGTCAAAATTCCGACACTTTAGTTCTGACACTTTTGTCGTATTGCCGGAAATCTCCCCAAATTTTATCAATTTTTCAAATCCCGCCAACAACCGTCACTATACCGATGTTTAGGGACATCGTCGCTTTTGTGATGTTTATGAATGTCGTCGGGAATGCAACGTTCTCAACTATTCGCCAGTATTACGACGTTTTTGGGACATAACGTTGGAAATGTGACGTTTCTAAAATATGCCTCGGTATTGCGACGCTTTGGAGAAAATGTCGGAAATGTGACGTTTTTCTCCAAACTGTCACAATACCAACGCATATTTTAGAAACGTCGCATTTCCGACGTTTCTAAAATATGCGTCGGTAGCCAAACCTTACCATACGTTTTGACATATGCCATCGGATTTGATAATATAAGTGCCATACCATTATATCCAAAGTTTAATTGGAATGTGCCTCCAATAAATCACATATTCGGACTTTGTAATAGCTAACATCACCATTGTAATGTTTTTCCACCTTATGGTATACTTTGGAATATGATTTGCCACCATAATTAAACCTTGGAACTTTGGGTTAATATATATAATGTGTGGAATTATATAATAAGGTTTGGATTAAATATGAATATATATATATATATATATATATATATATATATATATATATATATATATATATATATATATAATATATCGTTAATGCATTAATATTTCATTCAAACATTTTTTATATGGTTTTAAATTATTTCTATGTAAAAATATATATAAAAAACTATGTATCTAAAAATACTCCATATTGTTTAAACTATAATTCAAACACATACATATAATTAGCTCAAATTTTAATTTAAAATGCTAATTATTTTAATATAATTTCACATTTAAATATATTTTTTCTCATTAATATATAAATATAAATTTATTTTTACATATAATGTTATAATATAGTTTCAAAATAAACATCACATTAATAATTTCACATTTAAATATATTTTTTACATAGAGTTTTAACTTACTTTTATATATAAATATAAAATAGAATAAAAATTTTGAAAAATAAATATCTCAAATTATTATAGAATTCAAACTGCATTTTAAATATATTACCAATTATATTTTAAATATATATTTTTATATAGTCTTGAAATAAGTTATTAGATTGGCGAATAAAATTAATTACATTAGAATTTTGTCTAATTTCTGTTTTGGTAAATTAATTTCATGAGGTTCACATGAAATCTCAAGTCAAATTTAAACCAGCTAGACAAAAAATATAATAATTTCATGAAAATAATCTAAAAAATTATTGAAATATCAAACTTGACAGTAGACCAATATGGGTTAAGTTAGTTTTATGAGGATCATGTTGGAAGTTATGTTGTTAATTTTCAAAATCAAACTAGCCATTATCCTAACAACTAGTTGTGACCATGTTGTGGATCATCTGCATATCCTTTTAATTTTATACTAAAAATACAAAAAAAAAATCTGAAATCAAAATAAAAGAAAATATGTTAAATATGTTAAAGTATTATAGTCTTTTACTTTGGCATAAAAATGAAATGCTTTTTCTGATGTATTAGAGTTTAATTGTTTTAAACTTTATACAAGTGGGTTTTATATCCGAAGATTAAAGGCCAATTAAGTTAACTGGCAGAGAGTGCTGATATTAAAAAATAAACTAGATGACCCAACCCGCGGGCACTAACAACACGAGAGTTAACGGAAAGGGGTGCCCCCGTAGTTGACTGGGTTGACTGCGGAGGTGATGAAGATCAACGGTGGATATCGACTGCGGGGGCACAAGCCAGAGTTTTCAGCCGTACCCCGAAAACCCCCGCAGTGACGTCATATGCTAAATGGAGAACAACTGTTTTCCGTGTCAAATCAGTCCAACGGTTAGGTGACACGTTGCATAGACATTTAACACAAAAACTGCGCCACCTATTTAGGAGTTTTTTTCATTTCATTTTCAAAATACTTTGCAGTTTATCGTGTTTTGACCTATTGCTTCCTCCCGTCACCTTTCAGTTTTAGTCACCTTGCAAGAGTATTCCTTCAGCACCTTTTTAAATCATGGCTAAAATATCTTCCTTGTCTGGTTCATCGAGTCACATTCCTCTCATGGACAATGAGAGAGACATTCAAGATACTACGTCCTCAGTAATTCATCTTCCATTCTATCAACAAGTTGTATTGAACAATGATAATTCCCCTATCTATTCCGCCATGAAAGAATCTGGGGTCCTTTCTGCATGCATCCCAAAGACACATTTATTCCCAGAGTTTATTTATTGGTTGGTTTCTACATTGTATCCCGGAAAATGTTTCGTAATTAATTCCCAAGGGGAAAATGTTCTGCAGGTGTCTACCCAATTAATGCGCCAAGCCTTGTGTTAGCCTGAAGCTGAATCATTAGTTTAATTTTCAGAAGATTCACTGGTTACTTACTATGAAAGCCTTGCAGGAAAAGAATTCAATCAGTTTATGTTCCATTTGAAGCCCAATATGAAGCAGTTTCAGCCAGAATGTGGAGAATTTGCTATGGGAGTTTTCAACGAAGACACTCGACCTGTATTAAGCAGTATTTCTAAAATCTTGGGCAAATAAGACAACGTTACAGTGGACAAGTCAATCCTAGGAATGTTTGCCATGATGATGAAGCTAGGAACGGTCCTATATATTCCATCCTTTTGGAAATAAGCAGTCAAATCATAGTTGATGAGTCCTTCACTGACAGGTTCTTTTAAATTTCCCTCACTGATTGTCTACTTATTTTTATACCAAAATGTTGAAGAATTCATGCAGTTAGGTCTAAATATAATGGATGTAAACAAGCAAAGACAGTCAGTTGTATTCTGGACAGATATAATCAGAAGGGAGCAAAATGAAGAGGGGTTATTTGATTTTTCTAGTCAGTATATGCCCATTGCAGATAAAATTTTGAATGGAGTTCATCCCCCTTGTTTTTTACCCAAAGCCCAGGAGTTTCTACATTTAGGAACTAGCTATAAATTTGGGGACTGGATTGTGTTTGAAGAATATTCAGAAATAAGGTTGTATGGAGCAACTGTTGAACCTTACAGGCTCCCAACGTTTGTACCAATGAGGCTTTTCGCCTTAGAATTTATAACACAAAGCCTGAATGTTGATAATGTGCACTTTGTCCCTATGAAGAAGAGCCATATGTATAAATTGCCTATGAATGTGGGACCTTTCATAGTTAATATGAGGCAGACATTTGAGGAAGTAACAAAATTGTTGGAGGAAACACATTTTCTACTAGGAGAAAAATGGGCTTATGATCCCCATGGTATAATTTCACAGAGAAGAATTGAGAACAGATACTCAAATTTCATTCATGAAAGTAGACCTGAGCAGGAAAAGGTGGCAAACAAATGTGAAATAAGTTCAGTAAATACAAGCATTCAAACTCCTGTTATAACTGAGAAAACAAATAAAAGAGGTAAAGAAGTTGTTATTGACTTGGATGATGAGACACCAAGAGGGGAGAAAAGGAAAAAATTTGCTGAGGATCATTCCTCTAATTCACCTGGTTTTTCCTTGCATTTGGGTGAAGATCAGAATGCTCCCTCTTCCACTGGAGGTCAACAATCCTCTCATGAACTGGTACCCTTAATTAAACAGGTGTTTTCTCAAATTGAAGAGATAAATTAGAGAATGAAGGCTAGTATGGAGGCCCAAGCAGAAAATCAGATTACTATCGATCATACAAGGTTGTTGACTATAATGGATCTTGAAAAAGATCAATTTAGGATTGCTCTGTCACATCCCACAAGAATGTCAATTGGGTCCTCAAACAATTTTAATACTGTAAATGTGACTATGGATGTTAAAAATATTCCACAAATGGACAAAATGAATTTGCATATGTAGACCGGGAAATTGATTGTTAATGATCTCACAAAGACAAATGCAATGGTCAACTTCTTGCAAAGACATTTTCAACTCTTGTGGATGGTAAAAACTCTTTTCTTTGAAAGGCCATCTTATGACCGAATTACTACATTCAGATTGGAGTATCAAAACCTGACACATTCATCCAAGACGAAGGTACAAATATGGAAAAAGTGCAGAGCTTGGACTATTGACTTGCCAAAGGGATCAGCAACAAAGAAAGACAAATCAGTTAATCAAGGAAAAGAAGCCACTTCATCAGCAATTCCTATAGATTAGGTTATTTACTTTATGTTATTTTTTGAAGTCAATGTATGTAGGTTTTAACCCTGAACATAAATTATCTACACACGAATCTTATAACAGAAAATAAACAATAGCGAGAGCATAAAACATAAAACAGATAAACACAGAGATTTTTCCCCTGGATCCCAAATCGGGACTACCAGCTTGATTTTTCATTATATTCCTTTTAGTGTTACAACACATATATATACATGTCGAAGCATACATAAACCCCAATCCATTAACCCTGGATTAGAACATAACCATAGTTCCCTTGACCGGATCTACAAAATACCAAGGGCCGAAAACCATCGTACCCCAAAACCATGTGCAAAACCATGCACAAAACCATGGACGCGGACTACCCACCAGAAATTAAGGACCAAAAAAATTTTCGCCGGGGCGCTGCCCCGGACCCCAACAAGAGGGGCTATCGCCCCCCCTCTTACCCCCCCGCACGTGCTTAGTCATGGAAAGAATATAACACATAACCAACAATGTAATTTTAAAAAAACATTTTCAAGGCATGTAATTAACAGCCTTCGAAGTCATGAAGTAGTTTTGGTAGTTAGAAGTGGTTACAGCAGTTCCAAACTGATTTTTATTATATTTAATGTAATTTCCAAGAGGGAGGAAGGTTCCGAGTTTTGGACCTCCTGGACGAATATTTTTGTACTCAAAGATTCAAAGATTAATGAATGAGTAAGCAAGATTTTGGCAATTTGTTTATGTTGAAATGTATTCCAGTTTTCATTATGTATTTCCTTCTATGAATAAAACAAGGTTATGAGCAGCAGGTCTCTTCTTACTTCTGTGTATGAGAGTTAAAAATCTTAATTGGCGCTCCTTTGTTTTAACTATTTCTTTCACATGTTTCTTCTGAAGTTTGGAATGGTATTTTCTGTATAAAGCAACATATCAGTTTGGACTTCTCCTTACATTTTCTTCCAGTCATTTCATTCAACATTAAAATATGGTAGAATTGCAAAGCATTCATAATATTTGATATTTAAGAGTGTGATTATAAATACTTGAGGGTTAATAAAACAGAGACATAAATAATTTGTGACATAATTATAAAATGTCTTAAGCACTGATTCCTTATCACAGCTAAGGGATTGTCTCTTAAGGTACAACAGACCGCACGAGTGCCTTGTGCCCATTCATGCGGCCCATTTTTCATTTTCTCACTTGTTCCTCCGACGTTTGGTTGGGTGCGCGGCGCGCCGTGTCGTTTTGTTTGAGGGCACCCACCCAAACCCATTCGGGTCAGGTCATTTCGTTTGAGGGCAGCCGTATCAAATTTTCTAAGTTCTGACCACATGGGTGCCTTGTGCACATTCGTGTGACCCATTTGCCGTTTTGTTTGAGGGCACCCTCCCAAACCAATTCGGGTTAGGTCGTTTCGGTTGAGGGCACCTGCTCAAACGCATTCGGGTTGGGTCGTTTCGGTTGAGGGCGCCCGCCCAAACGCCTTTGGGTTTGGTCATTTCGGTTGAGGGTGGCCATATCAAATTTGCTAAGTTGTGACCACATTGGTGACTTATACATGTTCGTGCAACCCGTTTTCTCGTTTGCTATCTTGTGCCTTTGTTCGGTCGGAGTGCGCGTGTGATCGGGGTGCGCCTAAACGCGTTCGAGTCGAGTCGGGTCGTTTCGTTTGAGGGTGGTCGTATCAAATTTTCTAAGTTGTGACCACATGAGTGCCTTGTGCACGTTCGTGCGGCCCGTTTTTCGTTTGCTCCCTTGTGCCTTCGTTCGGTCGAGCGCGCGGTGTCATTTTCGTTTGAGGGCACTCACCCTAACCGTTTGGGTCGGGTCGTTTCGTTTGAGGAAGACCGTATCAAATTTTCTAAGTTGTGACCGCATGGGTGCCTTGTGCACATTCATGCGAGCTTGTTTACCATTTCGTTTGAGGGCGCACTGCCCAAACTGTTTGGGTCGGGTCATTTTCGGTTGAGGGCACCCACCCAAACACGTTCGGGTCGGGTCGTTTTGGTTGAGGGTGCCCACCCAAATGTGTTTAGGTTGGGCCGTTTCGATTGAGGGTGGCCATATCAAATTCGCTAAGTTGTGCCCGCATGGGTGCCTTATGCACGTTCGTGTGGCTTGTTTGTCGTTTGCTCCCTTGTGCCTTCATTTGGTCGAGCACGCCGTGTCGTTTCGTTTGAGGGCGGCCATATCAAATTTGCTAAGTTGTAGCTGCACGAGTGCCTTGTGCATGTTCGTGCGACCGTTTGTCGTTTGCTCGCTTGTGCCTTTGTTCGGTTGGGCGCGTCGTGCCATTTCGTTTGAGGGCGCCCACCCAAACCCATTATTTGACAAAATTTGCATGTTTATTTTTTTCCCACATGAAGGATGCACTTGGTTTTTATGACCAAGTTGGGCGGACTTCACCCTTCGACGAAAATTATTCACTTCTATCACATTCGTAATGTTGAATTCCTCATGATACTACTCCTAGAACTCGACTACTGCTCTACGACTAGAATGATTTAATGGAATAAAAACTTATCACTATGACATGTTGTACTTCACAAGAGACTACAAAAGAAGCTTAAGTATGGTAAATCCACCTTCACACTATCATTTTAACATAGAGCATAGAGTTATCTTAATCGTCGATTTTATGGATAAGAGACATTTGAGCCCTTTTTAACCTTGGGGGATGATTAATTAAATATTTATTAATCCTAATATTTATAAATTAATATTTATCAATCTTAATATTTATAAATTATTGAATTTTCTATTTGTCACTTCAAAATTTTATTATGAAAACCATTTTAAATTCATTTTTTTCTTCTATTGTTTGTTCATTTAATCTTTTTAAAAAAGTTTGTTTGTTCATTTAATCTTTTGAAAAGTTTGTTTGTTTCGCAGAGTTCGTTCGTGCTTCGAACCTCAGGCCACGACCACTTGGTTGCTTTGACATCGTTGATCTTGTAACATCTAATCCTATAGTGTGGAGAGGCCGACGGATAATAAGGTTTTCTTCCCGGCCATCTCTTTTGGCATTTCACGTTATTCCACTCGGTTGGATGTCGAGGGTTAGGAGCTAGTCTTGGAGGGTTGCTTCTTCGATTAGTTTCACCGGCTTAGTCATGGCCTTCCTTGTTTCGAAACTCATTACGTAGAAGCCCATGTCACATTTTGCCTAAATTTTTTCTATCTTTCGATGGGGGTTTACAAGATAGGGTCCGTTCGAGTTTTCTCGTATCTCAATTCCTCCTTCCACGGAGTACTTCTACGATGACTTCAACAACCTACGGTAACTTAGCATGGTAGGAACGGGTAATCCACTTAGATGTCTCTTATTACGCATCATTCTTTTCTAGCCACTTTTTTTTCTTTTTATTCTAATTAGATGGGTAACTCCGGGTGGTTACATACTCTTTGCGGGGGTTTGGGGAATTTGCGGACTTCGGGTGGCCACAAGCAAGTTGAAAGGATGCGGATGAAGTCAAATTTCCCCGGGATGCACGATGGCATTCCCTAGCAACGGGTACTCATAAAATTACTACTGAGCTTATGATTACGTGCGTAATGCCTTTCGGCAATAGTTTATAATACTTCAAGGTTTAAGGGTTTTTTAGTGTCGTAGATGAGCTAGGCTCGTTTAAATGATATTGAAAGTTTTCGTTTTTAGTGATGCTTTATCGAGAAAGTTCTTTCTTCCTACATGATATTACCGGCTCTTTCGGGCAACAAATTTGATTAACTATTGTTCATACGATGTTCTTTGATTTTTATTTCGCGATGTCTTGTAGATTAGGATTTCGGGTATATATATAAATAAGAATGGAGCTCCACCGGCATGCGAGTAATATTAGTTCTCTCCCATAGTATTAAGGGTTAGGATGAAATATGGAATCTTCCTATGAATTTATGGAAATGCCTTATTCCTTGCTCCTATACATTTTAACTTCGATCTAGAGAAAACCTTGTGCCCTAATATTTTGTATCTTCAAAACCGATTCGGATTAGACACGATATCTCTAGGTTTTTCAAAGCGTGATCAAACTCTTCGAGGGAGGTAGTGAGGAAGAAGAAATACTCAACACTGAAAAATGCCTAATTGAGTGCCACCCCCTACGCATACATGTAACAACCCACTGCAATACTTTCCTTCCTTGTATACAATTTTCAATAACTTATGCCATTTGTTATCTCTATCCCCCAATTCTGATGGTAGCCCCACGGTTGCATAGAAAAATACTGTAATCCAATGTATGTTTTGATCATAAACATAGATTCCCATTGATCTCTATCTCTTTGGTTTTTTGGGTGGCTATGTATATATATCATAAGCGGGGAGCGGGGAGACGAAAATGAAGATAGTGGGCGGCGACGGATGCATACGAATCATGCTGCTTGTGGGTGCTTTTCCTCTCCCATTTTCATTCTTCAACAATAGTGGCGGTTAGCCAAGAGGAATAGTACCCATGGCCAAAACCAATTTCCTTTGTTTGGGGGAGACGCGAGTTTCGATTCCCCTCTCTCAGAATTTCAAAATCGTTTACGCAAATCACGAGATACCTGCTGAAGCTCCGTTTCTCGCTACAATCGCATAATCCGCTCAAAGCATTGGTTCCTAATTATCCCCTCGTCCTCATATAACACAATCATTTCTTCTATAATTTCTTCTTTGGAGGAATTGGATGTTTTCTTGCGAGACCTATAGGCGAATCTTCGGCATGGCGTGGATGAATCATACACCTTGACCATTCTAGCGGGTGGATTAGCGATTTTTCAGCCGAGATGCCATGGGGGAGCCATCAGAGGCCTAGAGACATTCTCACGGCTCGTTCGCCCGAGTACAATGCCACTTCTATTTACCCTCTTTTCTTCCAACGCCCGGGTGAATATCATCAAATATCCTCTATACCCTCATTGGGGTCTTGTCCTGGACACAACTAGGAACTTCTATCCCCTCGGGGACATTACGCGGACCATAAGGGCCATGAGCTATAACAAGCTTAATGTCTTCCACGACACATAATCGATTCACGAGTCCTTCCCCTTCGAATTAAATTCAAAGCTCGCTCTTGCTATTAATGGATCTTACTCACCCGAAATGCGATATTCTAACAAGGATGTAGAGCGAATCATCAACTTTGGGCGAAACGTGGTGTACGTGTTATTCCGAGAAATTGACACTCCAAGTACATAACCTTAACATTACATTTTCACTAAGTCCATCTAAAACTATATTTGAAAATGCACATGGAATGTAGAGGTAGGTCTTGCATATCAATATCCATATTTGAAATGCGACTAGATGCTTTGATGATGTATATAGGCTAGAAATTGAATCTGCACCGAGTTCTAGATCAATTTTTTCATAAGACAATTTTAAAGTTATTCATTTATATTACGTGTTATACGGGTTGGTTTTCCATAACATATAATTTCCAACATATGTTGATATTTATACCAATGTGAAGGCGACAATAAAGAAGTGGTATCTCCGATTTTTTGCGGCCCTACCCTCTATTTCCTTCCATTTTGTGCTTGAAAGTACGGAGTTATAAAAAATCATCTTCCTATCTAATTCGAGTTTCGAGTCAAACATTCATGGACAAGAGTTTGTAAAGCATGTGATTCTCCTCAACTTCATTATATAACACACGAAACCCGGTCTATTTTCTTCCATATTTGCCTTGATTTGTACAATAAAACAGGATAAAATCTCATCCTGTTTTCTAATTGAGCATTTTAATATGGAATTTGTACATAAGGTAGTAAAGCATTGAATTCTCCTCATCTCCATTTGATAGTGCACAAAGCCATGATTCATGGTCTATTTTCTTCCATCTTCCTCACGACACTAAACCGGGGAAAATCACATCCTCTTGTCTAATTGAGCGTTTCAATTTGACATTTGTACATAAGACTTGTAAAGCATGTGATTCTCTTCAACTTCATTACATAGCACAAATAGGACTCTTTCATGGTTTATTTAGTTATTTTCTTTTATCCTCTTGTTTGACGGCAACCTTTATGCACCCACGAGAAATCTTGTTGGAACATTGAAGTGACGGGTTCTTGCCTAGTTTCGGGAAGGAAACCTATCACCCAGTGCTGCTTCCTATGATAATACTTTTTAAAGACTCGCCTGTTTGATACGCAAAACAAGCTTGCTGATTTGATGAATCTTTGAAGGATTTTTTTGTTACTCTGTCTAGGTGATCATTAGACTTGTTACTCGTTCGGGCGATAATTGATTTATAATACTTTAATTTTATTTTACGGTTCATTCTTTAGATTCTTTGGAGGAGATCATTGAAATCAACGTTACTGCGTTGGTGATTTTTTAAATTAATGTTTTCGAGAGAATTTTACTTCATTTCCAAGTTTTAATTTCTTGGTTTTCTACTACTTTTTATCCTTTCCACTTTGTTTCCAAAATCATATACAGGGATGAATAAATTTCTTCAATCCCCCTTTCTTAATTCCCTCGATATGTTTCCAATGGCAAACCATGCTTTTATTATTTAAATCACTATTAAATGATTTTTGAAGTAATAATTTCGTAGAATTTTATTTTATTTCTAAGTTCTTTAAATTTTATATAATTATTTTCACTATGTTTAAAGCCCTAGGGAGGCCTCCTTATCCTTAAAAGGATGAGGGAAAAGAAGCGAAGTAGAGGTGAAAAGAAATATGATTCATTGAGTTAGGGGTGACTACGAAGGATTTAGGACCCATGTCTAGCTATTGCGAGAACTAGAGTCAAAAATATCTTGATTTGATAACTTCGCTCTTCAAGGAGTCCTAGAGGCGACTTTGGTAGCCCTAATGAGACAACTACGGAAAACTACACGGCTACTCTAGAATTGTATACTTCGTTTGGCAATAATTAATGGAATTTTAAGGATGCAATATGCAAAATAACCTCTCGAAACATTCATTCATTATCCTATCCTTGAATAACACATGAAAATTTTCAAATAACTTTAATGCTCTACCAAAATTTCATTAATTAAGGAACATTACAAAACCATAAGACAAGATTTCGAGGCATTAGACATTCAATAGATTAGAAATATAGCATTAAAAAAGCACTTACAAGATAATGAAGAATATATCCATCCACATAAATGCAGACGAAGCTCAAGAGAGATAGCGGAATTTTCAAAATTCAAGCTCCTAAATGCGGGAGGTAATACATTAATCCTGGTTTTATATGAGTTTGTTCAATGTGTCAATTTTTTGCATCAAACAATTTCACTATTACACGAAATTGTAGCCAATACAATCTAACACATTGAAAATCCAAAGGTGACAATGCCAATGAATTTGCAATTGCACTAGCATAGGTTTTTCATAGCCGTTTCACGAGAAAAAATTCCTTTAATCTTTGCTAGTATTTATGCATAAACAACTCTCTCGCATCCAATTCATTATCAGCTTTCTGTTGGGAATAGTAGCACCATGCTTTGTCATTTGGACATCGTCGGATGTATCCATTACAACGAGGTGTTTGAGCCAAAGCATTGTTTCCATTATTATAAACATTACAGAGCAGTGAAGATTGTCAGACATACGCACTTCTAGTGCCCTGCTTTAGCAGGCTCGGGAAGTTGGTTTCTAACATTTATCGGGAAAGCTCGAAAAAAAATCAACATACTCCTAAAATCTACAACATTGGAAGAAGCTACAACTTTAGTGTGTGGAATGTTTCCTTTATTGGGTATCTAGCTAGGGCTATCTTGCCATACACTCGGGCTCGCGGGAGAAGTTTGCACCGCCCATCTAGTAGCTTAGCATGGAGAGTAATGGGAAGGGAGTTTCTATTGATGGTGTGCCCCTCAATTTTGAGAGTGGTGAAATAGATTTTGGAGAACCTGGTACAAATGGCCGGCCACGAGCTTTTACCGGTTAATTCATCGAGGGTCGTGTAATTCCTTGTGATTTTATTGGCATCATCGAGAGCCGACAACCCATTTATTTACAAAGGGGAAGTTGTGAGTAACCACGATGAGCTCATGTCTAACTTTTTTGCATGTTGGATGCTCTTGCTTGTGGGAAGACTCGTGAGGAGTTGAGGAATGAGAAATTTTTCTGATCATCTTATTGCACACAAGACATTCTGCGGGAATCGACCATCACTAAGCATCTTACTACCATCATTGACAACATATAATGTAGGCTAGTTGTTAGCAATGTATGAACACAACATTGTAGTTGAGGGGTTTCGTTTGGGCCATTAATTCCTTTGACCAATGGGGGCGTGGAGCTTGGAAAGTCATTGGCATCTCGTGTATGAGCTCGACTAAACTTGTCTCGCATTGAAGGGAAGCTAGTTGAGGGATTTAACCCCTGACACCACAATGTTGATAAAATGATACTTGAAGGTAATCGAGATACTAAAATATATTGTTCCCTTTTTCAAGTCGGAGAAAATGTGCATTCTAAGGGGTTATATTAAATTTATAGTTACAAGCTAGCGCTTTTCAGAACTTTCCATTGAAATACATTCATATCATACCAACAACCCACCCGATCTAATCAATGTTCCTTTACGGGAAAATGCTCCAATTATTGTGGACTTTCTCCGCTCAAAATCATAGTACATACTTTTCTATTTTTTTGAGCACCCGAGTCGATATTTTGATTTTGAATGGCGAGTCCTTATTTTGTATTTGAATGAGAGAGCTTCACTTATGTAGAAATATTTCTATTAAAGTGGAGGCACTTTTGATG
Source organism: Pinus albicaulis (assembly GCA_034641835.2). Taxonomy (NCBI): domain Eukaryota; kingdom Viridiplantae; phylum Streptophyta; class Pinopsida; order Pinales; family Pinaceae; genus Pinus; species Pinus albicaulis. The sequence goes on from CM076570.1 coordinate 1,288,558,992, forward strand.
ATCGGGAATCAATATTTTTTTGTTATAAACCCGGGAATCTAGTGTTTGTTATAAGCGGGAACCATTGAAAGGCTTTTAGTTGCGAGGGGGTAACCTTGTGATGTTGGAAGCGAGAGGGGAGTGTCTTCACTCATACTTACACCTAATCCTTGGGCATAATTATGGTCCTCTCCTTTGTTACTTTTTATTCGGAATAAAGGAATGAAATTGTTGGGCGACCAACGGGTTTGTAAAAAGGACTAAAATCGTTGATTTTGTCGGTGAGAGTTCTACCGGGATACCTAAATCAAATCAGGGTTTGTTTCTCTATGCATTCTTGTATGGATCTTTACACATATTTTTCGGTTCGGTTGATGAAAAAATGAGGTTCAAATATGTAGATTTTCAGAACTAGTTAATATTGTAACTTGTTAGAGTTTTTTGGGGAAATAAAGCTGTACTCACGAGTTTTGAAATTTATAATCAATTGAATTGGGTTTTTGTATGTTGTAGTCTAGTTTTGAATTAGCAACAAACTTTAAATTCGGGGGAAGGGACTAAAATTTGATTCTTCATCGCCCTAGTATATATTTCACCATATAAATATATATATAGAATTTCCTTCTAGCTATACTCGATGGTACTATTATATTTATGTATTGTGCCTTATTGCTTCAATTAAATATATGTTTTGTTTAACCCTTAGTCAAGGGTTTGTAAGCTGAGTACTTTTAGATATTTCAATGGTTTTGAATGTACTCTATTTTAGCCCATGGTGAATTTAAGTAATTTCTAATTTTTATTACCCGACTAGATTATGTGACCCTCTATCATACATTATAGTTTAATTTTTAATGTAAATAATCACTTTGACACAATTTTTATTCTCCTTTCTTGTTGTTTCACTTCTTAATGGCATTACAATGACGTTTATTTAGTGATTTCAGTTTTTTTCTAGCAATTAGAATTCTTCTACAAAATTTCCCATTGGGTCCTTATACCCACTTGTATTTCTTATAATTATTACCGGTGTTGGGTCTTATACACACTTGTATTTCTTATAATTATTACCGGTGTTGGGTCTTTATACCCACTCGTATTTCTTATAGTTATTAACGGTGTTGGTCTTCCTATGGGACTTTGGGACTTTCTACTCACCCTTACGAAACACATAAGTATATATAGATTTACAAAAAACATGAATTGTTCCAATAATGAACTTATATTTATTAAGTTGGAACTAACATGTTTCAATACTCACCTTATATTCTTAAGCATAATTAATTATCATATAACGAGTGTGATAACGACATTATTTTTTTATTTAAATATTTCCTTTATGTCGAGAATACCGATGCTTTAGTCGGTTGTATATACGTCGAGATTGCGACGGTGTAAACGTAGGAAGAGAGTCTCTATATCGGTCGGAAGAGCGACACTAAAACCATCGGAAGCACGACGCCTTAAACATCGAAAGAGCTAACGTCGGACTTGTGACGGTATTAACGTAGGAAGAGAGTTTCTATATAACGTCGAAAAGCGACGCTAAAGCCGTCGGAAGAGCGATGCTTTAAACTTCGGATGAGTGATGTTTAATAATGTTTAATGTTTTTTTAATTTGCATTGGAAGAGTGACGTTTAGGCTCCGTCGGAAGAGCGACGAGTTAGTTTTCGTTGGAGAAGCGACGTTTTTTTTCCGTTGGTAGAGCGACGTTTTGTTTTTTGTCGAAAGAGCGACGTTGTGTTTTCTTCGGAAGAGCGATGGTTTGGATAACGTCGGAAGAGCAATGACGTTCTAGAAACGTTGGAAATAGTGTCACTCTTCGACACTTTATTGAAGTGTCGGAATTGTGACGTAATGGCTAACCACATTTTGCCCCCGCCTCAAAGCTGTCGCTCTTGCGATGCCTATGTGTCGGAATAGTGACAGAATTGGCCATCGAGAAATTGGGCCAAATGTGCTAGTGGCTAAACCTATCTTCTTTACCCAAACACTACGAAGACCTTCAAAGCAACATTTTAAGACATACCCGGAGGACGGGGCATACCATAGACTTCCCTGGATGGACTCTACTAAGTATACATCAAAGAAATGCCTTAAAAAAAATGTTTCGAGCTACACCAAATGACAAGGCATACCATAGACTTCTTTGGCTTGACTCCATTAAATCATTTTCAAGACAACAAGCTAGGTGGAACCGAGAGAGAAATTAAGAATTCTCCAATCAGACTTTGCATAGGAAAACATTAAGATAAAAAATGCAGATAGAAATTGGGTGCCAAGACAGCATATCCTACTCTAAAATTTATGTTCTTTTATCAGAGAAATAATGGACATAATGGAAAACAGAAGGAAAAATTTGACAAAGAAGGAGCTACACCAAATGACAAGGCATACCATAGACTTCTTTGGCTTGACTCCATTAAATCATTTTCAAGACAACAAGCTAGGTGGAACCAGAGAGAAATTAAGAATTCTCCAATCAGACTTTGCATAGGAAAACATTAAGATAAAAAATGCGAGATAGAAATTGGGTGCCAAGACGACATATCCTACTCTAAAATTTATGTTCTTTTATAAGAGAAATAATGGACATAATGGAAAACAAAAGGAAAAAAATTGACAAAGAAGGAAAAATTCACCATTAACATAGCTCAAGAATCATGTGAACATGAGTTGTATTCTCGATGTTTAGAACGAGTTACATTACTCCATGTACAAGAGATCTTTGCAACTCGGAGCTTTCTCGAATCCGACCTAGCAATCCATCAACTAGCTCAACAACTAATCGGTCCAACAACTACTCAACCAACAACAAAAAACATCAAGGATACATACGGTATTTATCTGCAAAATAAGGGGATGATCCTAAGCTAAGGTTTCATATTTTTATTTATTACGAGTTAATGCATTTTGACCTTTGACACCATGCAAGGCGAGGCAAAAATATCACGAGAGTGACTCATTGTAATAATAACTCCTAACTTAACATCCGAGCTAATTTTGGAAACATTTGACTTTAAGGCCTTCTCAATAAATTTTTCAATAACTTACGATGTCCTTTTTTGGAATTACGGCAAGAGAGCAACGCCAAGGTACGAGGGGTGCGGCGCGGGTGCAAATGCACAATGCCATGACAGGAAAAATGGCACCTTGTAGCCAACTTTGGAGGCCTTCCTGATGCCCAAATGAGCTCCATGGTAGCTCATAGGAAAGGCATCTGAGTCTAGTTTCCATATATGCTTTCACTTTCCAAAATTATGCCCATGTGCCTTGTCAAAATAATTTTCTCCCAATACTGGTAAACAGCGACACAGAGGCCAAAAAAGAGGGCGAGAAAAGGTGATGTTTTGGTAGTTTTTGGCCTTTTTAAGGGACTAGTTTTGCTCCAAATCTCCTGAAAATTTGTGAGGTTTATGTACTCATCACTAAGAACATTAGGGTGCTAAAAATTTTTCATTTGACTCCCCCCAAAAAAAGAGTGCGGTGCCGGTGGCGGCTGTGCGTTTAGCTAATTTTACCGTAGCTAAAGCTGTCAAAAATCAAAATATGCACCAAGTGTGCCAAAAATTGAAATTTTCTTTGCTAATCAAGGTTGGGAGGCACGGAGGGACACCTCAACAAGAATTTTCAACTTCTCCTTTTCCTTTTCCTTGATCAAAGCCCGAATCTTTGCATGGGAATGTTTGAGCTTAGCCCTTGCAATCTTATTTCTCATGGCATAATGTTTGGCCATCTTCCTCACGAATATCGGTGTCTTTCTTTGCCTTCTCTAGTAGGCCCTCTAGATGCACATTAGCTCTCTCAAGCCAAGACTCTCTATATTTTCCAATCTCTATGGCAAGCAACTCACTTGGAGTGAGTTGCTACTCTTATTGCCCTCTTTTTTCCTTTCTAGGGCTAAATCCCTCTCCGAGTGCAATGGTCTTTGGTCTCTGTCTAGGAATCTAATCTTCCTCATCATCAACTGTCATCAAAAAATACCCAAGGTCTCATCTAGCATAGTCTTGGTCCGTCCTACCTCTCTCCGAGCTACGATTGCCCTAACCTCACTTGATGGCTTTGTTTTGTCTTTAGTTATTGATTCTCTAGATCAAGAAAGTTAATCACATATTGTTCTCTATCAAGATTAGCTTAAAGCTCACTAATATTGGCATCTTTGCCTCTAATCAATGAATTTTTTATTCTAACCTCATCCTCATCATCAAGGTCAAGCAACTAAAACTCCTACACGGTTTCATGTTTGTCCTCCTCCCCAACAATGATAGGCTACTGTAACCTTTTCCTTGCCCTTATCAACCTATTTTTTACGATGAAAAAAATCATGGCCCGTTTCACTCAAAGTGAAGCAAACACATGCTGTGGCCTCTCCCAGGTATGTCAAGGGAAATGTCACAATATCGGTCATCTTAGTGCAAGCTACCTCGGTATCCCTTTTACTACCCGATACTCTAGTAGCATGATGTGATGGTGAAGGGGATATGTTAAGTCCCTATATTAATAGTATAGCCCCTTATTATGTTAGTGTAGCCCCCCTTATTGTTATTATTGTACCCATGTAACCCCCATATTGTTATTATTGTGCCCTTAAATTATTATTGTTAGGTCGGCTAGGATTACATTGTGGCCCACTAGGATTATATTATGGCCCATGGACTCCTATATATAGAAAGGAGGTTTTGTGAATTGTATCATCCAAGAATTGTTCATTTATGTAATGTATTGGAGGTTGCCCCCTCGAAGTGGCTCATTTCTAAGGCGTTTATATCTTTTTTCTTCTCTTTTTGAGTTGGTTACACAACATTTGGTATCAGAGCTTTGGGATTCTAGGGTTTCGCTGCTCCAAACAGGTCATCGTGGAATTTTCGCTATAACTTTTTTTCTACGAAGTTTCAGAAGCTGAAATGTTTAGGGTGCGAAGCTGAAATCCTGAGGAAGCTTTTCTAAAAATTTCAGAGCTTGATTCGCAATATTCTCGGAGATATCATCTGTGGAAGTTAGGTATTTGTTCCGGCTCCTAAACAGGTCATCGTGGCATTTTCGCTATAACTTTTTTTCTACGAAGGTTCAGAATCTGAAATTCATATGGTGCGAAGCTGAAATCCTGAGGAAATTCATCAAAAAATTTCAGAGCTTGGTTCGAAATATTTTTGGAGATATGATCTGTGGAAGGGAGTGCTTTTTCAGGCTCCTGAATTTCATCTCAAAGAGGTGATCGTGGGAAAAGTTCAATAACTCTCTCTCTGGAGATTGGATTGGAGTGCCGTCAAAAGTGGTCACAAGTAAACGGCCTGTAGTTTATTGGCTATCAATTTTAGAGACAAAGGACAAAACAGTGACACGTGGCAAGTCGTACAAGTTCGCTCTACTGAACCAGTCCATAATTAGGTCATTGTGGGAGATTGGACACAACGTTGTCTTGGAGAATCCAAATCAGGTCAGACATGTGGCATTTGAAAGAAGCTTCAGAGGGCTACTACAGGGCTGAATCTCAGATATCGAAGATTTTCAATTACAGAGATAATCCAATTTCAATATCGAGCTCCTCAAAAGAAAGAAAAAGGTGTGTATTTTTCCGAATTGCATAAGTATTGTTTGAAGAATCAATTTGAATTGATTCCAAGGGAACATTTTAGAATTTTTATCAGTATTGGGTTCTATAATGCCTCCAAAAAATAATTCCATACCCATTAATCCCTCAAAAATATATACTATGACGCATGAAGAGGAAGAGTTGCAGTATGAGATATCAAAATTACGGTACCAAGTGCAACAAGTTTCAATCTTACGAAGAGCAATTAAAGATGAAATAGATGGTTTAAAAGCAGAAATAGAGGCTAAGTTGGATGGTTTGAAGGATCAAATAATAGAAAATATGGATGATAAATTAATGGAAGATCACATCGAGCATCAACAACAAGTTCTCCAACTCTCAAAGGATAACCCAACTTTGGTGCAGAATCTAATGAAACAACAGGAAGATCAAAATCACATCGAAAGAAGTTATGAAGCAGTCATAGAAACAAGAAATCGACAAGTACGATCAATTTCAAAGTATCTCAGCAAGCGGAAGAAATTTCCTATAAAATACTTCACATGGGAGGATGAGAATTTTATACAGAAGCATCAAGAAATAATCAAGCGTTGAGGACAACACTTGTTTGAAGGAGAGGGGCATGTTAAGTCCCTATATTAATAGTATAGCCCTTATTATGTTAGTGTAGCCCCCCTTATTGTTATTATTGTACCCTTGTAACCCCCATATTGTTATTATTGTGCCCTTAAATTATTATTGTTAGGTCGGCTAGGATTACATTGTGGCCCACTAGGATTACATTATGGCCCTATGGACTCCTATATATAGAAAGGAGGTTTTGTAAATTGTATCATCCAAGAATTGTTCATTTATGTAATGTATTGGAGGTTTCCCCCTCGAAGTGGCTCATTTCTAAGGCGTTTATATCTCTTTTCTTCTCTTTTTGAGTTGGTTACACAACAGGATATGGGAGGATTAGATGATGAAGGAACATCCTGCCCATTATGGCCAGGTGGGGTAGTGAAAACCTCATTGGTAATGAATGCATCCCATGGAATGTTTTTATGTTGAAGTTGATGCATGACCACCATCTTTTTGAGTGAATGAAGAAATAAGCTCTGCATTTTCTGATTATAATCCCTCTTTTGAACAATGTAGGCCATATTTTCAATGCTGCGGAAAAGATAATAAGGAAAATGCAACATCCTAACTCTAGTGAAATGCATAAGAAGACAGATATGGTATGAGTAGAGATGGGAAACCCTTCCCTCACAAGTGAAATGTTTCATTATTATCCTCATCATGGGCACATACCGGTCAAGAGGGTGAGAAAAAGGGAAAATGGACTTGTTGTGATCTTTATACCTAGGTTTGAGGTATGGTTCATAATAGCTCATGTCCAAGTTTTCTTGTTTGAACCACCTCTCTCCCACACTAGGTATCCCTGTAGCAGCTGCAATGGAATTAGTGGACATCTCAAATGTAACTCCAGCAAGATTGACCTGCTTGTCATGTAGATTGATGATGAATAGTCCTGTTAACTCTGGGTGATTTTGGACTTGCCGCACCCTCTCACAAAAGTCAAAACAACCCACATGCTTAAAGCAAGAAACAGTGAGAGGAGAGGACATGAGTTCCATTGTGGTGATAGTTTCAAATCCATTTATTTTCCCTCCCTTACGTTCATTTCTCCTTCACATTTTCTCCTCACCAACACTATCTTCTCCCTCAGACATTTTAAACTCTGATTTATAAAACCATAGGGTACAAGTGAAATGAGATGAGGGGAAGGTAATGAAATGACAACTTGAACAAATGAAGGGAAGGAGTGAAGGGGAAAACTAAATCAATGGAAACCCTGAATCAAATTAAATTACCTTACATTTGACAGATATTCTGTTTAGGAGGATGAAACACGTGTCTCACAAACTAAAATTAGGGTTTCACTTCATTTCATTTAAAAATGACCAAATAGCTTCAAAGCAAGGGCTTATGACGTGTACTTACCACTTAAGAGTGCTTGGAGGACTTTGGCAAAAAATTGGAGAATTTTTAAACTTGTTTGAATGGCCCCAACCCTTAGCAAGATTCTTTGTCTAGGCGCACAACGCCACTGGCTGAGGGCGCAGCGCCAACCCAAGAATGTAGTGCCAATCTCTGAGCACGCAACACCAATGCACTTACACGGGGTTTTTCTAGCAAGGGCGCAACGCTTTGACAAGGGCGCAGTGCCAGTCTACAAGCGTTCAGCGCCTTCACAAATCTTGTTGAAAATTAATTGCAAGGGTGCAACGCCAATCTCTAGGCACATAGCGCTGGTGCAAACACGTAGCACCAAGTAACTTAACCCAAATTCGCTCAGAAAACCCTGAAATTCTTCTTTGCTAGATGCTCCTGATGTCTTGAAAGGAAACAATGACTCATTTGAAATGTAAAATGGGCTTTTATAGGCTTGTGGATTTAATTTAACTTGAAAAACCCACTTTCTAATGTTTGAAGTATTTTTCCTTTGTCACTGATACTCTTTGACACTTTTTTGCATTACAGGTTGTTGAAGTCATGAAGTTGGCTTTTCTTCTGTTCATTGATGCTTGACATGTTCACTTTGACAGCTTTTGGATTTAATTATTACATATAGTAGCATCTTCAAAATATTCTGGAGTTTCCACCATAAAATTCAACTCATCTTTTCCACCTTCTCTGGCCACCTTTTTCAAATCTCTAAGTGCCTGCAGTTCTTTGCAGCAATCATTAGTGTTGTATTCTAATTTCTCTATAGCCCTTTCAAGTTCATTCGTTTCTGTCCAATTCACCTTACCTTTTTTCCATATTCCATCAATATTTTCTGATATACTTTCTTCATCTTTGGCCTTGTGTGCTTCCTCCATGTTATTTTCCTGCAAGTAATCACTACTTTGGCACTAAAATGGAATATCAAGTTTATAGCCCTTGTCATCTACAAGACCAAAGTTTTTCCCTTTCCCTTGCTATAAATTATTTTTATTCAGGAGTAAACATTCTAAATCATCAGTACTTTATTCTGATAAATCTTCCAACACCTATAAATAAGTGCTAAAATTTGTCCCATTTTTCTCACTTGCAGGTTCTGGACTGAGAAGATAATCCTCCTTGGAAATTTTAGGTCCTTCTTGAATAACCATGTCTCGAAATTCTATTACATCTGAGCCAGATTCTAGCAAAAAAAAATCAGTGCCTGAAAATTCCAAGGATTTTGGGGAGACAGAGAAATGCTTATCATAATCATGTTGTATTTAAGATCCAAAATCCAATGTACTTGACTTACCTAAAGAGCCTACAGAGATAGTTTTGAGACCATCAATTGTTGAGGAACCTGGGGAACATGGGAAAAGAGGTTTTAGGTAAGAAAGAAGGATGAAAATGAGAGGTATAAGCCCATAATGAGTCTTTTAAGAGCAACAGGGTGACTTTGAGATGGTAAACTGATATATAGGGAAAAGGTTTTATGAAGATAATGAAGGCGGTGAGATTTTTGAAACTCAATATATTCAAGGAATATTGTTTTCAGAAAACTATAACAATTCTATAGTCATCCAAAGATAGTGAAAAATATTGATGACTAATAGTGGCTCCACTTGGGGAGGGTGACTCCTTTAGGAGGTGTCAAGAACCTCAGAGTTCAAATCTCTGGAATTTATAGACTAGTGCCTTATTTTCACTTGGAATATTTTTTCATTCTGCAACTGCTGATTTGTTGCTATACTTTGAAGTTGTGATCTTAAAATCTGAAAAATATGATTGCTTCAACATCAACTCTACCTACCCATGATACTTTTACTAGCATTTTTTTCTTCATTTGGGTGCATTTAGACCGGCAAACCCTGGACATCATTTTTTCTTTTGAAAGCACAAACTATCTGCTTCTACCCTTATATCATCCAAAGGCTCAGATTAGACTAACGAGCTCTTTTATTCTCTACCCAATCTACTTATTTGTCAAGATTAAATAGTTTGACAGATTTTCATTCTCTAATCTATCAACATAAAATTTCAAACATGACCAAATCGAGGTTAAGCAGTTTGATTTGTCATGAGTTGTGGCATTTTGGGCAAGCTGCACACATATTTTATTTTTGTACAAAGTAAAAAAACTGAGGGCTATAATTTGGAATTTGTCATTCATCCCTCTCTTTTCTCTTTGGTTCAGATTTGAGCTTTGGGAACCAATATATTTTCCTAACCTAGTCTACTGATAAGCCAAGTTTAAATAGTTTGGAAAATCTTCATTTCTAACTTATCAGTAATCAATTTAATTTTTTTCAAACATGATTAAGTTGTATGGATGAACAACGTTTCATGAAAAATTAGTGGCATTTGGACTTGCACACTTTCAGAAATATTATTTTTTGGTATGGGGCCTACCTCTTCTTTTTACTTGCCCTCTGTTCTTCTTTTCTTTGTTTTTGTGTTTCATTTTTCTGATATTTTATTCAAGAAGTGTTATGTATAATGAATAAATTTTTAAACTAAGAACTTCAGTAAAAATAATGCTTCAACATCCTACCACTGAAAGGACCTCCATAAAATTCAGTTCCATACATTTCTTGTAGAAATAATGCATTGTTACCTCTTGCTGAGTGGATGATGTATGGACCTTTCCATAGATTGTCAAATTTCTCATGCGTGCCTTTGTCCTCTCTTCCCAAATCCCATTTCAGAACTTTGTCTCCAAACTTGAAATCATTTGCTTTAGTCCTCTTATCAAATATTTTCTTAATATTCTCTTGCACTGCTTGTGTCCTGTTATATACTTCTTCCCTTGATTTCTGCAATTGAATGGTTTGGTTCAGCCTCCTTTGTATATCATTCTCCTCTGACTGTACTCTTGAATAAGCTTCATCATTGGGACTCCCAAGGATGTTGGAAACAATACATCTATGCCATACACTAGCTGATAGGGAGACATGTTAATTGATTTTTTGTTTGTTAATCTGTCTACCCATAGTGCATGCACCAATTTGTTGTGTCATGACTTCTTGTTTTCTTCCAACAACATCTTGATAATATTTACCAAGCTTTTATTAGAGGACTCAACCAACCCATTACCTTGAGGGTAATAAGCTGTAGAATGCCCTAATGTAATGTGATACTTGTGGCAAAATTCCACCATTCTCTTGGATTTAAATGCAGCAACATTATCAGTGATGATTTTTCTTGGACAACCAAATCTGGACAGAATATTGGTTTCAAGGAATTTGATGATTACCAAGTCAATGGAAGTCCTTGAAGGGATGGATTCTATCCATTTGGTGAAATAGTCAGTTGCAGTGAGGATCCATTTGTGTTGGGCAGAAGAGGAAGGGTGGATTTCTCCAATGAAATCTAAACCCCATTGTTGAAAAGGAGTTTCAACACAAATAGGTGGTAAAGGCAGAGGAAGCAGTTTTCTCTTTCCCTCAAATATTTGGCATTTATGGCAAGTCACTACTAGCTTGTGGATATCAGGGAAAGAAGTGGGCCAATAGAAACTAGCTCTAAGGATTTTGTTGGCAGTGGTTTTCCAATAGAGATGACCTCCACATTCTCCTTCATGAAACTCACATGATTCTATTTGCATCTTCTTCAAGTAAACATTTAAGCAAGATACCAATAGAATTTTTCCATTATAAAACTTTGTGTAGAATGCAAAAATTTATAGTTTTTTGTTTCAAGAATCTGGCCTTTGTTTTGGACAAACCAGGAGGAGCATTTAGATTAAAAATCACATATAATATATCAACATACCAAAGTGAGTTCAGAAGTGCTTCTTCAATAGGTGGAGTCGCCATCTCCTCTTGTTCATCCAAGGAATGTATCATGTTTATGTCCAGTGCTTGAAATTTTTCTTCTGCCATCAGTTTGGCCAGTCCTTGCCCTTTGATTAGCTTGGTGGGCTTGATTTCTAGATCATACTTTAAGATGAAAATAATCCACATACCACTTTTACCATCAGGATCCTAAGTTAGTATGTCCTTAACAACAGCATGAGGAACAAAAGCAATGACATGTGAACGTAAGATGTAAACTCTAAAATCTTTTAATTCTTTGATTAAGACAAAAGCTTGTTTTTCCATAATGTTATATTTCAGTGGTGCATCTCTTTGTGCCTTGCTGAAGAAATCTATGGGTTGTTCCTATCCCATTATGTTCTTCTGTAGAAATACTGCAGCAATTGTGTGTTCTGATGCAAATGAGAAGATGAAGAAGTCCTTAGTGAAGTCAGGGTTGATGAGGACTGGTGTTTGGGTGAGAGCTTGTTTTACCCAGTAAAAGGATTGTTTTGCTTCTGTGGTCCATGTTACTCCTATTCCTCTTTTTATCATGTTATTAATATTTCTTAGGAGTTCTGCAAGGTTTGGTATGAACCTTCTTAAGAAGTTGATCTTTTCAATGAAATATTGCAGCTCTTTGATGTTCCTAGGGTGAATGATCTACAATATCCCCTCAATCCTCTTTGGGTCTATTCCTTCTTCAGATGTAATATGGCCTAAAATTTTTCCTTCTTGAAGACCAAACAAAGTTTTCTTGGGATTTAAAGACAGACCATGCTTTCTACATTTTTCAAAGACCTTTCTTAAATAATCTAGGTGTTCTTCATCGATTTTTGAATAGACTGTGATGTCATCAAGATATATCACAATGAAGTAACCTATTTCTTTGGAAAAATCAATGTCCATGGCTCTTTGAAAAGTGGCCCTAGCATTCATTAACCCAAAAGGCATTTTCACATACAGGGAGGTGCCCCAAGGTGTAGTGAAGGTGGTTTTGTGCTGATCATCTGGATGTACTAGCACCTGATTATACCCTAAAAAACCATAAAGAAAAGATATTATTTTGGAGACTAATACCCTTTGCAGTATATGATCCATCTTAGGTAAAGGGTAATTGTCTTTCAGGGAGGCTTTGTTTAAATTTCTGATGTCTATGCATAGCCTAATTTCCCCTGTTTTCTTCCTCACTGATACAAGATTTGAGACCCATTCCGAGTACCTGAGTGGGACTATTATTCCAGCATCATACATTCTTTTTATTTCTTACTAAACCAGAGGCATTAAGACATGGTTTATTCTGTGCAATTTCTGCTTAAATGGTTTCTGGTTTTCCTTGAGAGGAATCTTCTGTTGAATGATATTTGTATCATAGGAATTCAAGTCCTTGTAGCCCCATGCAAACACATCATTAAATATGTTGAACAACTCAATGTATTTCTGTTTTATAAGAGTTGGCAATGTTTTGGACAATTTTATCATTTTAGGTTCTTCCTCACTGCCTATGTTTCATTCTTCTATATCTGTTTCAGTGGATTCTGTTAGTAACCTATAAATATAGGATTCATAATTTTGACTTGACTGATGGTAGTCTTGTAAAGATGTACATACTTTGCTTTCTGCAAGTTGTATTCCCATAATTTGTAAAAAATAAAAAAAATAATAATAAATAAAAATAAAAAAGAGGGTAAAAAGTCCTAAAAGAAAAATCAAAGGACTTAGAAAAAATAATATACCCCAAAAGGAAAAAGAAGAATAAAACATGAAAGTGTGCAAGTCTAAGTGCCACTACTTTTTCTTTTTGCAGTTGATTATGGTAGAGTGTCAATGAATTCCATAATCTGTGATGAGTTGAACAATTTAATCTTGACTTGTCATCTTTCAATTTCAAATGTTGTAGATAGAGAATAAAAAATTGTCATACAGTCTAATCATGACAATTCAATGGTTTGGTAGAGAATAAAATAATCCAACATTTTAATCTGGATTCTTGGATGCAATAAGTGTAGAATTAGATATTTTACTGCTTTCAAAAGAATAAAATATTGTAAGGTTGCTAGTCCAAATGCACCTGCACAAATGGAAGAAAAAAATGTTAGATTAAAGATTGGCTAGGAAGAAGAAGGTGAGAAAATAATTGTAAATATCTTTCACCAAGATAAATAACTAATTTCCCCTTCCCATAGAAATTTGATATTCTAAACTTTCAGTCAAAGAGGCTCAAGGCATTTCCTTGACTTTTTTTGGGACCAGACCCAAGGCTCGTGACTGACTAGTTGAAAATGTTAAGTTTTTATATTAATCTCGTAAATTTTCATCATTTACCCCTCCATGCATTCATCACCATTTTACTTCATAAGTAAGAACTCTTTTCTCGCTTAAATGTTACATAAAGGCCCATTTAATTAACTTCCCCCATTTTTCAAAACACAAAACCCTCAAAAAACATGATATACTTGGTAAAAGTGAATGAATTATAAAAATGAATCTTTACTCCAATTTTCACTTTCCTTAGTTTTATTTATGAAATTTTGAGTATTCATTGTCCCTTTTCATATTAACACTTAACCTATTTTATTAACTCCCTATCAAATATCCTAGTCCTATTAATATAACTTCTTTTTATTTAATATCCCAAGAAAACCCCCTTTATTATATGCTTTTGTGTCAAAGATATTAATCACATGTTGAAATAACATCTCGAAATTACCCCTTTGACACAAAACTACCTATAAAAATATTCTCCTTTCCCCTATGGTTTTTAGACCCCTCCACAGTCTAAAACCATATAATAAAGTTAAATAATACAAAAAGGTGCATTTATTACATTTTGTGTATTTAAAATAACGCACAAAAAACACTTACATCATTGTACCCTTCCCCGATTACCCTTAAACCAAGGTTAAAAAGCCTAAGCTTATTTTTTCCTTAAGCCTTTTCCCCATCATAATACATGAAACCTCATGTTTCATATAAGTATCAAACCTTGGTTAAACCTTTATTAAATCCACCCCATTCTATATATAAAATCATTTTATATATTTGAAAACCATTATCCATTCCATTTTCGTAGTGTCGGATTCAACCTCAACCGTCCGATCATCCCTATCAAAATCAATGGATGATATTGAACCTGGGTCCCACTTTCCCTTGCCCCACCACTCCTCACTGCACTAAAACTCAACCGTTGATCATACCTATCGAATTAACCTTTCCTTACCCTGCAGCTTCCCAAGAAATCTCGACCGTTCACATCGCGCGATCAAATCCAACGACGCGTATTCAATATCGCATAACAAAAGTGATCGGGCAAAGTTTGTAAAAAATAATGTGATAAAAGCTATTTCGTGAAACCACCATCTGCTACGTGTCTCATTTCTACTGGATTGCATTCCAAAAGTGAAAAACCATTTACCGCCCAGGAGCAATGCGATAACCACTAATGGTTTCGCCTTCAATGGGAAAACCACTCCCGCCATTTGATTTTGACCTATAATTAATACTTTGCATATCGATAAAACTTAAGATTTTAACCTTAGTTTTTATAATTTGCATAACTTTGTGCCTTCGCCCTCTGAGAAATCACTCACAGACACCATTGCAGAGTTGTTTTCAAACCAGTTTGTCATTCTAAAAATAGTTCCCCTCTGAAATTCACCGCCGAATACTCTCAGTGCCTTCTACCAAGCAAATGCGACTAGTTTGAAGACTGGTATAAACCTGGAAACCCTCTTCGACCGCAACCATACCTCTTCAAGGTATTTTTCAGTAATCCAACCTACAAAATATTAACTTCAAAGAACAAAATTAAAACACTTGGAATATATAAAATCGAAAGTACTCATCTGAAAGTATTCAAAACCTGAAGAAATAGGGGAAACCCTGTCAAAATTTTCTCAGAATTTTCCGCTACCGCTTAATTCAGTTGTAAAGAGTTTTTCACCATCCAAAAGATATTTTTGCAGTTAAAATCCATTTGAATTACTGAAAAATCCATTAAAATCCCTTTCCAGTCTTCTACACATTGTAAGTCTCCATTTTCATCCTAAAACCCCCGCCCAAAATTTCAATTCTTCCTAAAGCAGCTCAATTTGCCTTCTATTTCCCAAAAGAAACTAAGCAAATAGTCTAAAAGCAGGTCACTCCTAGGACTGGAGGTCCCAAAACTCAGAAGCTTGCCTCCAGCAAGCTTCCAAACCTTAAACCTTCAAACATCAATAAACCTACTCCTGCCGTAACTGTTGATTCCACTAAAGTAGTTAGACCTTTGCATCCACCTTTCACCTTTGAAGAGAACAGTCCCTTGATTGATTTAGACTATAGAATTGTTGATGCTACCTTAGAGTTTGATCTACTTGAATTACATAGTTGGTGTCATGAGAAATTTGAGAAGAAAGTGGAAAATGATATACCTGTATGGGACTCCAACTTACCTAAATACGTGGTTCCCATCACTCATCAAGCTCAAGATTTTATTAGGTTGTGTCAGTTACACTATATCCTTGATCAGAGATGCATGGTGAACAAAGATAATGAGGTCATGTTTTACATAACTGCTGAAGCTATCAATGATACGCTCCAATTGAGCCACAATCCATGAGTAGTATCATTGTCCATTGAAGATCTAACTCAGATGTATTTAGACCTGGATTTCCCTAGGAAGTTTATGATCCTTCAAAACTTCATGCCTAATCATGTTAACCTTCCTAAGATAAATCCACCTTATGATACTTTTGATTTCCTTGAGGGATCTAGACAAATCATTTCTATGCTATCATTTATTCTATGCTATGCTAATGATGAGTTTACAGATGCCTCCATTCTAGGTTTCCTCTCAACCTTGTCTCCAAGACAACATCCAGAATTAGTTTTCAACTTTGCCAAATTCATTGCTGATAATATGCATTATCAATTGATTAAATTACCTGAGGAAGGAGTATTCAGATATTCATCCTATCTGTTACATTTCTTCCTTTTTTTTTAAGGCAGAAAATTTCCCAATTGCATTACAGAAGATGGATGTGGAAGGTAAACCTCTTTTAGTGATATTTTGGACTTCTCTACTCAAGAAAAACAACAATGAATATAGCTACAAGGACTTCAATTATTTGTTTATTAAACTTACCATGAGTTTGTTGAACAAAGTAGAGCCACCAAGAATTAATGAAGAAATCAAAAGAATTTTACTATTGTCTGAAAATTGTAAGGTAGGAGACTGGTATTTGTATGAAAATCATATAGAAATCAGAGTGTATGGTGCACTCCTGGCTCCTTACAAATTATCCAAGTTTCTAACTACGAGGATTTTTGGTTTGGAGTATTTAAGGCAGATATTGAATGTAGATGCAGTTAATTTCATAAAATCCAAAAAGAAAGCACAGTTTAAGCTGAAAAGTCAAATTGGCCCTTTCGTAGTCAATAGAAAAGATGCTTTGAGAGACATAGTCAGAAAATTATCACAATTTAAATTCCAAGAAAGCTTTTACTGGAATTATGACCCTCAAGGTGTTATAAATAACCTCAGGGTCAAGTGTAAGTTAACCCCATTCCTCCATGATTCAAAACCACAAATTGAGAAGTATGATAATCAGATTGAATGGGTTGCAAACACATTGATTGATGATATTCAGGAGATGCAAACAGATAACCTACAGGAAAAAAATATGGATGGTACACAGGTGGCTACAGTTGGCCAACAAGAAGAAGTGTCTAATAAAAAACCTAGAAAAGAAGAAGGCTATTTAACAGAAACAATTATAGAAAATAAATTTAAGACAATTTGCAGCAAGAAGGCCAGAATGATTACCATAGAAGAAGAAAATTCCATAGAGATAGATGACAATGAAGATCAAACAAACAACAATGATCAACAAACAGATGATGAGGCCACAATAATTGTCAATGAAACACTTAAAGAAATTTAGAATGAGCAGGTACTATCACAGGGAAAAGGCAAAGAAATGGTTGAAACACAAGTAAATATAGAAGCTCCCTCCTCTTCTAGAGCAGCAGAAGAAACTGATTCTGACATCCAAAAAAGGTTCAAGCAGATCAGAGAAAAAAATGAGGAAATTAAGAATGAGGTCTATTCTAAACTCCTTAAAGAAAAACCAGGAGACAAAGACAGAATTGTGACAGCTTTTGATTATTCAACAAATAAAATGATTATGTCTTTTCTGCAGCCAATGGTTACAAACCCAAGGTCAGCTACATATTACAGGAAATCAAAATTTGAAGTAAATGTAGATACCATACATGAACTTGACCAGATAGAGTTTCATAGAAGTGCTTCAGAAATGTTGTATTCAAAGGTAGTAAAAAAAACCATGAACACTACCATGCTTCAAAATACAGTATC
This sequence comes from Pinus albicaulis, assembly GCA_034641835.2. NCBI lineage: Eukaryota > Viridiplantae > Streptophyta > Pinopsida > Pinales > Pinaceae > Pinus > Pinus albicaulis. The sequence goes on from CM076570.1 coordinate 1,288,576,652, forward strand.
TAATTTACAAACTCAAATGAAGTTAGATAAATCATATATACATGCTAAGGATTTGAGGATCAAATCCTTAGAAGACTTAGTGATAGCAATTGGAGTGGATCCCTCCAATATTGAAGTTCATAAAACTCTCATAAGGCAAAAGAATGAAGATATTGCTACCTTGAGAAAGCAACTTAAAATTCCATAGAGTGAGCACCCACAGGCTAAAGAAATTATTTAGGAGAAAACAGAAAAAGATGAATTAATGCAGCTAGTTTTAAAGATGACAGCTCATATCAAAGAGATGGAGAATCAAACATAAATTCTAAAGAAGGAAAATGAAACATTGAAAAAATCCCATAAAGTATCCATTCCTGCAGTCATTCCAACTGTCAGTACTGTTGTTCCTTCTACATTGGCAGCACATTTAGCACCAAATGGAGTATTGGCAACTGCAGTGTCAATTACATCTAAAGATATTTCTGCCACTTCATCATCTACATCACAAGTAAATCAAATAGGTGAAACAACTGACATAGTAAAGGCTATGGAAGACATGTCCCTAAAGAATAAAGAGAAAATCAACTTGAAAGGAACCATCTGAAATCTTGAAACATCAAATAGAGATGCATTGATTACATCCAAGGGACATGAGCAAAGAGCCAACAAACTTCAAGAGCAGGTGAAGATTCTACAGCAACAGGTTAATCTCAGTGAACAGGTATCATATATCAAGAATTATCTTTGGAATAACATAATTCAAGGCATACATCTACAGTGGCCTTCAATCCAAATCTTTTATGAACAAAAGGATTTACTCAAGGCAACACAAATAGAAATTCAGAAGACAAAAGAAGAACTGGCTGAAAAACCTTCTCAAGATTTGAAGCTAATTACATTTTTGAACAACAAAAACAGAGAAGAGCTTGAAGAGCTGAACATTCCTGATAGGACTGAGAGCATACTACAAATCAATAAAGTCCTGAACAAAAGAAAGGTGATGAACAATTTGGAGGAAAGATGCAAAGACATGAACCTGTCAATAACAAAGCTCATGACCAAAGACACAATTTTAACACAAGCAGGCCTTCCAGACATTCATTTATTCAATGAAAAACTAATGGTTCAAATAGAGTATGACAAGAAGATAAGAGCATATGCCAAAGAACAGGTAAATAAGCCTCTGCCACAATGTTCCCCTACTGGCAAAGTTATTTTGGAATATTTTGAGAACTTTTTTTTTCTACAAAATGAGATTAAACACATATTCATTGTCAAGCCCAACTTTTCTAAGTACATAGAGGCAGATGAGAGCTATAGGAAATTGAAGAAGATGAAAATTCCCAGTGCAGAGCAATGGCAGGAATTCACTGATTTGATATAAAGGTTTGTAAACAAGAGCAGAAAAATTACATGAAAAGCAAAATTTACAGTTGCCTAAAGGATAATATTTGCAGTTAAAGTGTATGAGGGTAGTAATCAGAGTCAAAGAGTATCAGTCAAAACGCTTTTTTACTACATGTTATTCCTTATTTTAAAGTAGTAAAGCAATAAGAAAATAGCATAAAGAGTATCAGAGATAAAGCACAAGATAAAGGATGTGAATTGGAAAGAGTGTCTTCCAAGTTATCTTCTAACAAGATATTTTTTCCAAATATCAGCAAGCAACTACAACAAAGCAATAAATTAAGATAATTAGTCCTATTTTTTATTGATAAGAGGACATCTTGCCAGTTTGTTTTGCAGCTGTCCCTCTTTCTATGTAATAATCTTTATTTTTTCCTAGAGATATTCCTACATGTCTCTCAGATATTTTGTAATAATTTTTGTATAAATACTTCTCTTTTTGAAGTATTAGGTGTGAAATAAAAGTTGCTGAGGTTATTATAGATATTTTTTGATGGTGTTTGGAGGCTTCATGTGTTGATTGCATAGCAGCAGACTAGACTATAGATAACTGGACTTCATAACTTAGGATTCTTGCGATAAACTTAGGATCCTTTTTTGAAGTTCCATTCAATTTCATATATGTGTTCAAATCTGAATGATTAATTAGGAGTATTATTTTAGGATAAGTGTAAAAAACTCCCTATCTTAACTAAGTGATCATTTCAATGTTTTCTGTTGATTTCCAAACCTAGGAATTCTTAGTTGCTCCTGAGTCCCGTTTTACCCCTGCCTCCTTCTCCTTATTTCATGATCAAAGGATCCTTCACTGTCCTTTATCCCATCCAATCATACTATTCAAATCTCTGAGGGTTATCTACCTTTCCCTGAGTACATTAGCATCCTTTTGGTCTTGCCTTTCAGTCTTGCCTGCTACATTTTGACTCCATAGCCCAATGGACTAGTAGATCCCTCTTTAATTTGTCTCCAAGTAATCTTATTTCCCACCAAACTTTTGAAACAAACCAATTATTCAATCGTACCTATCCTAAAACTCAAATCTAAAACAAAGTTAAATCATAAGGAGAGATCCCTCTCTATAATTCAGGAAGGCTAGATCTTGAAATCTAAAAGAGGTTATTGGTTACCCCTGGTTTTCTTTAACTATAAACCAAAATCCCATGACCTAAGAATTACTAGGGTGATAACATACTGGCGACCACACTGGGGAAATAACCACTCTCCAGTTTTAAGTTTAATCTTAGAAGAAATTTTTTAAACATATCTTTTCTACTTTAAGATTAAGTTTAAAGGTTGTGGGTATTTATACAATAATAATTCTAGCTCCAAAGAAGGTCTATTATACTAGATCCAATCCTGATCCCAACCCTGCAGATATAGTAGACAATCCGGACCAGATAGGAAGAAAGAAAAAACAAACTGTTAGTTCAAAAACTGAAGTACCCCTGAGAATAGCTGATTCTTTACCCAAAGAATTAGTAAGCTTATCAGATATTGAATTTGATTTGAAGTTTGAAAAATCATTATTTAGAACCAAGTCTGAAACTAATTTAAAGGAAACTGTTATCGATCCTGTCTTTACTTCTTTTGTGAATGAGAAACAAAAAGTTATTTTAGCACCTATAAAATCAGACAAAACTGAAATTCAAAGTCCAGTAGAAAGGGTAAATGTTAAACGGATAAAAGAAATTGAAGAAGCTATTAAGTTAGCCAATTTTTTGTCTCAATTTAAACCTCTAGTTTCCCAACTATACACCACAGTCTTTCCAGCATCAGATTCTACTCTGTATGCTGCCACTTCATTTACAGATTTTACTATCAGTTCACCCCTAGAGCCTATAAGTCCTGAGTTGCCTCTACAACATAGGATAATATATTCATTATACCCTCAATCCACAGGGCCATTCATCCCTGAGCTGCCCTTACAACCCAAAGTAGTATTTCCATCATTTACTCAGTCCACTACATCCACTACCACTATACCTACTAGCTTGATAAGCACTTCATCTATATTTCCTACCCATACCACTCATTTTCCATCCTCTTTTCCAAGCTCTTCAAGTATAGCCTTCAGCACATCTACTGTTATAACCAGCACTATCCCTGCCACTACTACTGTACCTCCCAGCTTAGCAAAAATCCAAGTCATGGCAGCCAGATATGCTCCCCTGGTCTTACCTCAAAACCTCCATGACATGCCTCAAAATTACCAAAAGGATATCCCATTATTTGATAATTGTTCACAAATTACTACACAACAACATATCACCAAAATGAATGATTTTTGGGAAATTTATGAGATAGATGAGTCTGATGTCCGAATGAGGTTGTTTTCACAAAGCCTAATAGGAGAAGTCAAAACATGGTTTAGAAATTTAGGTGCTGGTACTATAGCAGACTTAGATACATTCCATAGAGATTTTCTAAATAAATGGGAAAAGAAGAAAAATCCCCTACAAATATTATCTGAGTTTGATGCTGTTAAGAGAGCTCCCAATGAGTCTATCCAAGATTTTTGCACCAGATACAATAGTATTTACAATTCTATTCCTGCAGACCTTAAACCCACTCCATATTCCGTGCTGCTCAAATTCCTTGACTGTTTTGATGTAGACATGGGCTATCAACTTAGAGAAAGGGATGCAGATACTCTAGAACAAATGCCACTAAATGCTGTTGGAGTAGAAATCAATATCCTTACCAAAAAAGCTAGACTTAGAAAAGAGAGGAGGGTTACAATCAAGGAAGAAGCTTCAAACTTAGATGGTAAATTTGATTTTATTAACAAAACATTAGAAAAATTAGTTGAGAGATTAGACCACATTAAAAGAAAACCACAATGGGACAATCAATCCTAAATCAGAAATCCCAACTATAGGAAAAACAACAATCTTGGGAAAGGTAAAGAACCCTCCCCAGATCAAAACATAAGACCCCCATTCCAAGAGAACTTTGCAGAGAGTTCTCAAAACCATGTTGAGGATGAGGAATACATCAACATAGTTATGGGGATAGATGAAAGCAATACAATTTTCCTCACTTAGGAGGACTAGGAACTCTTTGAGCTACAACAGTTCAAGGTGGAATCTGGTGAATCCTTTGACTATAAGCAAGGTTATGACTTTGCAATCAATGAAATTCACAACCAATATAACCTTAGGAGCAAGAAAAAAAATGAGCCTACTGCAAAAAACAATGCTCCATCTCAACAAAATCAAAACAAAAAGAATATATAGACTCCCAAGACTAAAATTTTGCAGATTCTTCCCAGAGAAAATAAACAAAATTCGAACCCACCCAGTCCTAAAAAACAGCCTAGTCCAAAGATTGTAGATATCACTGATGAGGTGGCTCAATCCTCCAAAGATGCCCAAAAGGCTAATACCACAAAGACCACCAATTCAACAACAGTTACTGATCCAAAAAAGAATCCAGCTGACTCGAAATCATAAAATCCCAAATCTTCTGCTGATAATTCCAAATCTGATAAAACATCTTTTAACACTCAAATTGTTCCTAAAAAAACAATCAAAGATAGCAGAAATTAGGAAACTCAAACAGAAGATAAAAGAAAAACTCAAGCTAAAGGTAAAACTGTTGAAACACAAGAAAAATCATCCCAAACAACAGTTCCAAAAGATGAATTACATCAAGCTATCAAATCTCAGTCAACATTTAACATTCAATCTGAAATATCTATGTTGAAGATAGCCATTCCCTTAGTTGAATTGGCTAAAAATGACTTGTATAGATCTATTATTACTAAAACATTGAATGTAAATGAAAATGAGGATACAATTAATATGAATGATGATAGACCTGAATTAATCTTTGGTCCAAATTTAGATGGGTCAGTACCTCCATTTTATTTAAGTCTTACTGTAATTGATCAGATATTACATAATGCTATGCTAGATACTAGAGCTTCTCATAACCTAGCAATAATGGAAACCTTGAATCTAGACATAACCCGGCCATATAAAGACCTATTCCAATTTGATTCTTCTAAAGTCAAATGCATAGGATTGATTAAAGATTTGTGTGTAAACTTGGTCCAACATCCTGGTAAAAGCATGATCATGGATGTTGTGGTAGCTGATATCCCGCCAAAATATGGCATGCTTCTTTCTCGCTCATTGGGAGCAAAGTTGCAGGGATCTCTACAACTTGACATGAGTTATGCCACTATCTCAGTATTTGGGCAGCCCAAAAAGCTTTACAGAGAAACCTTAATGAAGTTCATGATTAGCAATGCTGAAAGACCTACCAGTTATCCAATCTATTCAACTCCTATTGATCTTGATTCCTTTATTCTCTGTAACTCTAATCATAATAATGTCCAAACTGAACTTACTGATATAAAGCCTAAAATAATGGATGATTACATTGGTCATGAAGCTTTATGGCATTTGGATTTTGATGGATCAGTGAATAAATCAGGAGCTGGAACTAGTGCATGGATCACCAATATTGAAACTAGCCATTCCCAAGGGCATGCCTTCAGATTAAATTTCAAGTGTGCCAATAACATGGATGAATATGAGGCTTTAATCTTAGGTCTTAAAATTATTAGAAAATTGGGAGCGCAAAGAATATTGATTATGGGAGATTCAGAGTTAGTTATCAAACAAATAAATGCAGAATACTCTGTTTACAATCCCAGATTGGCCAGATACAGGGACAGAACACATGATTTAGTTGAAGATTTGTTAGAATGCAAGTTTGCTATTATTCCTAGAAAACAGAATTTACAAGCCCATTGTTTAGCAACCTTTGCTAGCACTTGAAAACTTCCGTTTTCACCAATACAAAAATACACTGTTGAAATCAAACACAGACCTATTGTCCCAGACAATGTAAAATACTGGCAATTTTTCTCAGAAGATGAACAAATCTATCAGTTTTTGAACAATGAGCGAGAGTTTCAAAATTTCCAAATTGATAATGATTGTAATATAGATTCACCTTGTAATATAGATTCAAATTCTTGTCAAATATATGATTTAAATGATTTAGATGATTTAGATGTACTTAATTTTGATAAACCTACTATATTTACTCAGAGTGACATAGATGACTTGGAAAAAGTAGATATAGAGGAAATGATGGAAGATGAACCAGATTTGATTGATTTAAAACATAACATTTTACCCAGAGGCTTAACTCCCCTAGAAGACTTGTTTGATTCCAATGATGTGCCCAAAAGGCCAAAAATGGAACCAATTAAGTCTAATATAGAAGAGTGTAACATAGGAACAAATGAAAAACCAAAAATTATCAAATTATCAAAATCCTTATCATCATAAGAAAAGGTTAAATATATAGAACTTTTGAAAGAATACCAGGATGTCTTTGCATGGGGTTACGAAGATCTGAAAACTTACAACAAAGAAATAATTCAACATAAGATCCCTTTGAAAGAAAATCAAAAACCTTTTCAACAAAAATTAAGAAGGATTAATCCAATTTTATTACCTCTAATCGAAAAATAAGTTAAAAGAATGTTTGATGCACAAATAATTGCACCAGTCAGGTATTCTAATTGGGTATCTAATTTAGTGCCCACCAGAAAGAAAATAGGAGAAATTCGACTGTGTATAGACTTTAGAAATCTCAATAAAGCTTCCTTTAAAGAAAATTACCCCTTGCCCAAAATGGATCATATTTTGCATAGGGTGGCAGGTTCTTCAAGAATTTCTTTACTAGATGGTTTCTCTGGTTATAATCAAATTTTAGTTCATAAAGATGATCAAACTAAAAATTCATTTACCACTCCTTGGGGAACTTTCATGTACGTGAAAATGCCTTTTGGATTGAAAAATGCAGGAGCTACTTTCGGAGGGCCATCGATATTGCCTTTGCTAAGGAACTCCATTGACTCCACGAATTTTAGTTATTTATCTTGATGATATTACTATCTTTTCAAAAACAAATGATGAACATGGATACACAGCACAAGACAAGTCTTTGTAAAGTGTAGAAAATATGGTATATCCTTAAACCCTAAAAGACTCTTTTTTGGACTAGAAGAAGGAAAAATATTTATGACACATAATCTCCAAAGAAGGCATTAGAATAGACCCTGCAAGAATTCAAGCTACTTTGAACATTCAACCACCAAGAAACATAAAAAGAACTTCAAGCGTTCTACAGGTAAAATCAATTTTTAAGAAGATTGTTCTCTAATGCGCTAAACTCGCAGTTAAACTCAACAATATGCTTAAAAGGACTACGCAATAAAGTGGGCCTTAAAGCAAAATATTCTTTCGAATCCATAGCAGGTGTGGGGGCTGTTGACAAAGTGTAAATTATATAACTTATGTGTTATATGTCTAATATTCTCCTGATCTCACATTATTTTAACTTCATGCAAAATACAGAATCTATTCCACCATTGATCATTTGCAGAAATTGAACAAGATTACAATGCACACATGAAACAGTAAAAATTCACACACTTTAACACAGTTGTTTAACGGGAAAGCCTGAAGCTAAAAACCCCAACTATCTGTATATAATATATGTCATAGAGATCATGTAACAATCCTCATACAAAGCTGATCATATCAAGCTCTCAGTACAATACAATAGCTACACACTAATCAGGTCTGATCTAGCAAATCCATGCACCAATCTCTACCACCTGCTAGCCTTCCTCTACTGCGCAATCCCTGCTGAAGAATGGCTCTAAATGAACTTGAATTGCCCCAGACTTTCTCACGCAATCCTCATTGGAATCTCCACTGAGTGTTGGATGCAATCAATGCATCACTATAGTCACAACTGATAGTCATCTTGCCCTTTCACCTATCTCTCCACTGGTCTCCACTGAAACTGTCCATGCACTGTAGTTAACTGATGTATTCTTCAGTTGATTAATGAGTTAATATTTAGTGAATTAATTATTAATTAATTCACACCACTCTCACTAGTGTATCAATCGGTTAGACTAGATACAACTAGCTCAACTATGTCTAACTGAGTTAAACTAAACACAACTCCACCAACTACTTCTACAACTTCACCAAACTCTATCACATGAGTTCTAACTGAAGTCTCCATGAAATAGCTCTAGTAAACCCTCAGGAATAGCATAATTCCTTCTGTCAGATGTTGTGCCACATCTGTGCACTTAACTGAAGTGCTCCAAGAGAATAAGATAATGTTTAGAGTCCAAATATTATTAAGAGCTAATAATATTCGACATATCTATTTTTAGACTGGCAATCTAAAAATAGATTCCGCCCAATATGTCTAAAAATAGAAGTCCATTTATTTTTCCAACTTGACCAACCATCCACAAATAGCATCCTGCAACTCATAGAATATGATCGACATGTCTAAAAATAGACATAGTCTAAAAATAGACTTGCGCCAAAATAACTTTGCGCTCCCATGATGAAGGTGACTCTAAACTGAGCTACTCATCATCTTGTTGCAATCTCGACACTCCCTCTCAACAAGATGGGGATTATTTTCCACCCGATCCTACCTCTGCTACCTCTGGTATTCGAATTTGCTCACAGTGAGTGCCTTCATCGAATATCATCATATTTGCATCACGATCCTCAGTAGGAATGTAGAAAGTAACATGATCTTCTGGCACACAATCTCTGATATGATGATACCAGATGTCAATATGTTTAGATCTATCATGAAATACTGGATTAAACGAGAGTTTAATGCAACTCTGATTATCACAATATATCACAGTAGGATCTAAGTGTGAACCGAACAACCCGACCAGGATCTTCCTCATCTATATAGCCTCGCATGCAGCCAAAATTGCTGCCATGTACTCGGCCTCCACTGAACTGAGTTCCACGAATCTCTGTTTCCTGCTGTACCAAGAAAATGTTGTAGACCCGATACTGAATATCCCTCCAAATGTGCTCTTTCTATCCCAGTTGGAGCTCCACCTTTGATACGCATCCGTGAAGCCATGCAGGCTCACCTCATCTGACTATCTATACCATAATCCATATCCCAATGTGCCTCTGAGATATCTCAATACATGCTTCCCCGCCTTCCAAAAGAGCTTGGTAGGCTTAACCATAGCAGCGAAGCTGGTTAATATCCTAGCATATGTGCAGTCAGTGTATTGACTAGAAACATGAGCGAACCAACCAGCGTAAGGTAAACGGTGGCATCCACTACCTCTGCCGATGTAGCATCCTCTTTCCTCCAACCACTAGGAAGAGGAGTGTCGATAGGCTTGCAGCCTTGCATTTTGAACTTCTCCAGTATCTCCCGGGCATACTTGCCTTGAGACACAAATAGTCCACCCTTCCATTGCCAAATTTCCAATCCCGGGAAATAATGAAGGAGGCCCAATTCCTTCATCTCAAACTCCTTTGCAAGATCAGCCTTGCATGAGAGTATCAACTGTTCATCACCTGTCAATATCAAATCATCTACATAAAGTACAATGATCAGCAACTTACCCTCCACCACAATCTGGTATAGGTTTGCATCGGTCAGTTTGAGTCATTTTTGGAAGCTTCTAGAAACATTCTTGCGGTGGAAAGTCTGCTCCTTTCAGGTTCATGTATCCCATCCATTAAGGAGCTAACCCCTTGATGTAAGGAACTAATCCCTTTGAAGGAGGATTCTATCCCTTCTTGTATGGAGCTGTAACTTCCTCTCTTTCACTATAAAAAGAGGCATAGGGCAGCCTCAAGGGGTTACAATTGATGAGTTGAAGTTTTAGTATTATTGGAGGCAAAGTGCTGTTGAAACTTAGACCCTTTTAGCTGAGATTTCATGTGGGAAAGATCACATACCTGTATGTATCTTGGTTGGAAGAGTGCAAGGCTGGTACGAGTAAAGGAAATGCCTGTTCCGGACCCTAGGAAGGCCTGTATGACATCAAGGAAAACACAGTTGTAAGACTCTTCTTTATTTAAGTTAATACACAATAACTCTGTTTTTCTCAATAAGCTGTCAATTCATTGGTTTATTTTATGGATTCCTTGATCACCATAATAGATATGATTTATGAATATATGCTATGCAGGTGCTATTTGATGTTTTCTTGTTTGTGATTGTAGATCTTCGAAGGCAACTCTTTCAGGCGACTGAACGATTACTACTACAAACAAGCGTTGGATCGAAGGTAAGATCATTAAGCCTTTATAGCATTTAATTATAAATCGCAATATATCTAGAGAAAGATATCTTTATTTGTTCGTTTGTTGCTAGCTATCTGTAGGACACTTGGGAGGTCTGTCTTGTCTGCAAGAACGACTTATCCGTCCAACAAAATGGCGACTCCACTGGGGAAGGATTTTGAGCTTTGATTTCTTTTACTTTTGATTTATGAATTTATGTTTTTTGATTTTGATTGATTGATACTGGCTTGGGTAGTTTATTCCTATAGAATCCCTGAGAAATGTTTTAGAATTTTTTGTTTTTTCTCTAGCTTTCTTGTGTCCGCTCTTTTATTTTATAGATAGTGTGGGCAGCTCCGCACTTTTCCTGTACCCACAGTGTGGGACCGCACTGGTTTGCACTGAATCTTGTGGACCCTGTGAAAATTTTTGAAAAATCTTAAAACCCTCTTTTCTGTTTTAGTTTGTTAGATTCTCAGTGAATACCTAGACTTGTGTCATCTGTCAGAAAGCCTTGGTTAAGAGTTTATTTTAGCATTTTTAGTTTTGAATGATTTTCTGAAAGATCTACATGTTATGATGATTTTTGCTTTGTCTTATATCCTGCTCAAAGATTAGAAACCCTGGTATACCTTTAGATCACTGGTATTTCCTTGCTTTCTTGTTGAGTCTGACATCATAGCAGAAATTGTTTTATGAGATTTAGATCCCATTTTTCTCATTTTCAAATCTTTAAAAACTTTTGTTAATAAGTTTGTAATTTCACTTAAAAAACAAAAATTGGATTTTTTTCGAGTTCTTTCTGGTTCAAGCAAATAATTTCTTATTTAGATTACAAGCTAAGTAAGACATCCTCAAAATATTTGAAGTTTTAACTTAGATTTAGTCTTAGAATTTTTAGATCTCAATATTAATGTTTTTAGCTTTGAGTGTTTTCTAGAAATTGTAGTGTCTTTTGAAGAAAAACTTGGTTTGTAGTTTCGATCTTGAATAAAATGGATTTCTTATTGAGCATAGATCATTTTGAGTTCTTGCTGAAATTAGATTTCTTTTCGTTTATTCTTGTTTGAAGGAAAGATTTGTTTTTAAAATATTGCATTTCTCAACTCTTCCTTTAGCTAGAATTCATTAAAAGAAAACAGATTGTTTCTCATAATAGATGCATTTTTAGTATGTTTTGAGTCGGGTCACTACATATCATCAATTTCACTTTCGCACCTATTGTCCTAAGAAACAAATTTTTAAAATCAACGCTTAAATTAAAATTAATCTAGTAACTTTTATATTTCTAGGGCTCTTTTCACCAATATAGCTTAGGCTAGTGTCTTGAAGTAGGGAGTAATTAACTCTCCAAGACAATTAAAACAAACAAGTAGTTGATCTTGCGGTAGGAAAAAATCTAATAGTTGCTTGTATGTTCTGGGAAGCTCCTCTTAAAGGAGTTAAGCACAAGGTCATATCTGAACTAGTGGGATAATCAATTCTATATCATTGGGAACGATAGAAGATATGCGTGTATTAACAATGGTAAACCTCGGATAGACCATTGTCGAGGAGCCTGGGTTCACTTTTCGGTATACCTAGGATTATGTCAAGGAGCCTTCAAGGGGATTGAGCTTTGTTACTTTGCCCTTGCACCTATATCGGACCGTAGATTGTTCCCCCAGGTATATTAGTTCCTATTGGTAACCATAGTGACCATAATCTTACGGTTTTTTCCTAAGGTGATGGTGGAGGAAAGATCCCACTGTACTTGGAGCAGATGTCGACTAGACTCACTTGGACTCTCCGGAGGGTTATCTTCACTCGAGATGGTTTAAGTGGAGAAACTTGCACTGATCTATTTCATTAAGCAGGTTGTCGGGGTAACTGTTCCAACCGCTCTTTCTGCATTAAATACTACAACGTTGGATTTCATCACCAACTAGTGTTTTTAGTGTGGGAAGTTATTGTTTGTGTGTGGTTTGATCTCCTATATTTTTAGGTGTGTGATTCATTTGTTTGTTTCCTTAGTGACTCTAGGAGTTTTCATTGAAATTTTCATTTCATTGCGTGTGATTAATAATTTTTAATCGTGGTTGAATTACCAAGACAATCGCGTAGACTTTAGGGGAAGCGCCCTGAGTATACACCAAGCTAACTTGAAGGGCTGCAAGCTCTAGTATCGCCTAGTGACAGTAGAATTAGATCAACAGAAGCAGGAGAGTCATCTATAGTTGTTCATCTTGATTATCAATTACAAAAAACAGAGCATATTCAACAGCCAATTTCAGTTTCCGAACTTACTGGTAGTATTTCTCCTTCCAGTGAATTTGCTGAAGAACCTGAAATTTCTGAACCTGACACTGAACCTGCTATTTTGGAACCATCTTCAGGATTTGTTACTCCAACTTCTAGTGATCCTGGTTCACCTAGGGTAAGACATATCATTCCTGAAAATCTTCCTTCTGACCTCATTTCCATTGAAGAAATTGTCGGTTCAGACGAAGAAGTAACTCTTCCCAAAACCCAACAGACTTTGAATCTTAGGGAGCGTGAATCTATATTCTACAGTCCTTTTAGAAGTGACGCTTGGTATTTATCATTGACAGATTTTTTAGAAAACCTGGGTCTTAGTTTTTCACCACCCCGAATTCCTTTTCATCCTACACCAAGAGGTTATTATCCTTCATCAATTATGTCAGGGGAGTCATCTATGTTTTCCCAATCATCGGAAACATTTTTATACGGTGGTCCTTCTATTCCTTCGGGGTACCAATCACTCTCTAGTACTTTCTCAGGAGCAACTCCTTGACCAACTGAACAAGTGTTATCAACTAGTACAAATGGAGCTAAAACTGAAACGTTGAACGCAGAGCAAATTTTTATGATGTTTGGTAATATTCCAAATGCTCAACCTCAAGGTAGTCAGTTACTGTCTGGGGGGCAACCTCAAGGTAATTTTTTACCAGGAAAAACTGTAGGACAATATTATTTACCTGGAGAACAACCTAAAGGATAGTACATACCTCAAGGTTATCAACCTCAAGGACAGTACATACCCCAAGGTCAACCCCAGACTCAGTATATTCCTCAGGGTCCTTATCAACCCCATATTCAATACATGCCTCAAGGTTATCAACCTCAAGGTCAGTACCCAACTCAAGGTTTCCAACCACATTCCGGTCAGTCATTTTTTAAAGGAGCTGGAAATTTACCACTTAATTATCAACCCTACGTTCAACCAGCTTATGTTCCTTCATATGCACAACCTTCTACGGGTCAATACCTCGGAATGAACATGATGTGGAATCCATCGCAAATTCAACAGACTATGCAACCTAATGTGCATTTACCTAATCAACCTGGACAACCTTTAGTTTTTGGTCCAACCCAGCAACCTGTCCAGCCTACTGTTCAAATCCCTGCACCTGGTTCTGTTCAGCAGCCCAGGCCTAGTACACCTCAGACTGTTGGAACTACTACAACTTCTGTTCAACCTAAAACACCTGTCTCTGGAGTGTTTGTAGCTCCGATTTCTTTTATCCCTGTATCAGTGCAAATTCCTCAAGCCTCTGTACCACAGTCAGGACCTACAATTCAGACTACGGTCCAGATGCCTACAGGACAAGCTAGTTCTAGTATGATTGTCTCTAGTCAACCACAGTTTACTTATCAACCATACCAGGGACAGTATCAAATTGGTCAAGCTACACAAAATCCAGCATATCAGTATCAGTTTTACCCTTGGTATACTTATCAAATACCGCAACAACCCCAGTATGGTCCAGTTAATCCTGGTTACCCAAGAGGTTTCACAATTCCAAATGCACATCCAATTCCAGGGTATCCTGGATATCCTCCTCCTGGCACTGGTTTTATCACTCAAGGTTATTAAGACCCTAGCCATCAGTTACCATTCATAGCAACTTTAGATTTACCAGATCTGTCGCGCCTTACGAATGATCCCATTTTTTATCTTCCATATTGGTCACCGATGCCTAACAAGTTGCCCAGTGATATTCCAAAATTTGAGGGTAAGTCAGGAGAGGACCCATCTAATCACGTTATGACTTATCACCTCTGGTGCGCATCTAATTCACTAGTCGATGATTCGATTTGATTAAGTATTTTTCAGAGAACTCTCATTGGTCTAGCAGCCAAATGGTACATTGAGTTACCACGCGACTCTTTTAATAATTTTAATGCGCTAGCTACTGCTTTCTTAACCCATTTTCAGTTACCTGTCATATATGACAATGGCACAGAATTGCTGACTTCATTAAAATAGTCTACATCTACGTACATATCTGATCACATTCATGAATGGAGACGTAGAAGGCATTTAGTGAAAGTCTTTATTCCTGATCAAATTTTGGCGGAATGGTTTATTAAATTGTTATTGCCTAAAATTACTGAAGATGTGGCCAAAGGAGGCGTTTTTATAGAAGAGCAAGTCATTTCTCAGGCTCAATACCTTGACCTTGTGCATACTCAGTCAGGTATATGATAAAATCCTCGATTTACCAAGACCTGGTCAGTTAACTGAAACTCCTTCTGGCTCTCATGCCACTGATGGTGTAATTGGTTCTGTTAGTACTGGTAAAAGTAAGAAGAAGTCTTCCAAGACTACTTCTCCTATTATCACTTTGCCTGATTCACCCAAATGAGATTCTTCCCTAGAAAATTTCGCCGATATCCATGTTATATAGACATCTATGACCAAATCTAAAACTGGTGGTAAGAAGAAAGGTAAGAATAAAAAGAAAAAATCTTCAAAAGAGAAAAATGATACAACTGAACCAACTGACGAAAAACGCAAACCTCAATATCTTTGTCTCATCTATGACTAGGATCATTTTACAAAAGAGTGCCCCCATAGAGCTGAGGTATCAAAATTCGTTAAGGGTTCGCCTATACCTGTTGTCTTGAAGGATCCTTTTCCCACTCAAGATAGTAACATGGTTGGATCTTCCTCCAATCCGGTTGAGGATATCTTTACGGTTGCGACGTGATCACAAGATTACGGTAGTAAAAATACTGGTAAAGAAGCAGAAACATCCAATTCTGCATCGACTACATCTCCCTCAGTTTTTGATCCATTACAAATCAAGAAACAAAATCCTGACTTAGTGATTAAACCACCTGCAAAAGGTGTACTTTGTAAATCAGCTTTCAATTTACATGCAAGAGCTACTCAGAATTACAATATTGTTGAATATTTGGCAATTCCCCTTCAGCAATGTCGGCTTTCGAAGTATTTCAATCATGCGCAGCCCAAAGAAAATTGCTTTTGTCAGCCTTAAGAGCTGTAGATCTCCAGGATTCAAACCTCATGATATTCAATTTAGAGAATTTTACACCCCGCCTACCCCATCAAATGGCTTTTCAGATTCCGGTAATAGTCAAAAACAAACGTATCTTTTGTACTGTTGTTAATGAAGGGACTTCTACGTGTATTATGTTGTTAAAATGTTGGAAATCACTTGGTTCTCCGACTATTGACCAATCACCAACTAATCTCAAAGCTTTTGATGGAAGAGGTTTTCAGCCATATGGTATTTTACAAGATCTACCAATAGAGGTCAAAGGCAAAATGGTTAATCTAGATGTGGAGGTGGTTGATGCCCCTCTAGATTACAACCTTCTCCTAGGTCGCAGTTGGTCTTACGCTATGACTGTTGTTGTATCATCGATCTTTCGTCTCATCATGTTTCCTCATAAAGGAAAGATCGGTAAGATAGATCAGCTCTCATATTATTCATCTGACCTAGCCTCTACTGATAGCATCCAACATATCAGAAAATTGACTATCCCTTATAAGGATTTCGGAGAAGGTTTGATTAAAGATTCAGCTTTACTAGGATATTTTCCCTGCCTCCTCCCAACGTAAAAACTCCTATTGATAATATCAATATGATTACCTCAAGTACTATTTCCTTTGATGATCCTTGGATAGTACCTTCAGAATCAGAATTGGATTCATTTGATGGCCTAATGCCTTTGAGTCCTTTTGAGTTAGGATATCAGCATGTACAGTCATTTTCTGATACTCCTTCAACCGAGTCTGATCTAGTGAATGTGATCAATTAGGAGTCTTTTTCAATATCGAGTTTAACTTTGACACCAATTCCGGATCCTTCTCAATAAGTATTCAATATTGATGAACATATTCGTGAATTCTTGTCAGTAGATGAGTTACCATGGGAAGATCTTCATCATAGGTCTTCATTTTTACCTAATCTCGATCATTTTGAGAATGATTTTTCCTCCATTTTTACCACTGATTACGTCAAAGAACCTCAAAATCCTCTTTCACATTCTGATTCTGAATTAAATTTAGAAAATATTTCGATGGCGGTTCCTCTTGACATTTCAGTAAAACCTGGAATTGTTGAAAACATTCACATAGGTGCTTCTTGTACACCTGGAGAAATTCAAGCATATAAAGCCTTGTTTCAGGAATTCTGCGACATTTTTGCCTGGTCATATGAAGAAATGCCAGGAATCGATATGTCAATTTTTTTTCATGAAATTAATACATACTTGGATGCTAAACCCGTTAGACAGAAATTACGTCAGATTCATCCTAGAAAAGCTACCGCTATCAAAGCAGAAGTTGAAAAATTACTTCGTGCAGGTTTTATTTATCCAGTCCCGTTAACAGACTAGGTATCTAATATTGTTCCGGTCAATAAAAAACAAGGAACGATAAGAGTATGTATCGATTATAGGGATATAAATTGAGCTTGTCCAAAAGACAATTATCCAACCCCTTATATCGATCAAATTATTGAGAATTGTGCTGGAAGTGAAATTTTCTCGTTCATGGATGGATTTTCCGGCTACAATCAAATAAACATATTCCCTGCAAATAAACCTAAAACATCTTTCATTTGTCCATGGGGAACTTTTGCTTATCACAAATTACCTTTTCACCTTAAGAATGCTGGCGCCACTTTTCAAAGGGCCATGTCTTATGCATTTCATGATATTAAGCACATTGTGCAGCCCTACCTCGATGATTTTCCTTCTCATTATTCACGTAGATAAGATCATATTACTCAGTTACAAGCCATCTTTATATGATGTAGGCACTATAAGATTCATTTGAATCCTCACAAATGTGTTTTCTGCATAGAATCCGGACGATTATTGGGATTTATTGTCTCAAAGGCAAGAATTCGTGTCGACCCATCCAAGGTTGAGGCAATCATCAATTTACCTCCTCCTTCTACTCTTCACTAACTCCAAAGTTTGCAAGGGAAAGAAAACTTTTTACGTCGTTTCATTCCTAACTACGCCTAGTTAACGAAAGGTTTCACTAGGTTGTTGAAACAGAATATTCCTTTCTTTTGGGATGAGGTCACTGATAGATATTTTGATGCTTTGAAAAACACGTTGACCCATGCACTGTTACTCCATCCTCCCAACTACAACCAAGATTACTTTTTATACCTCGCCGCTTCCAATTCCACGATAGGGATGGTTTTAGTTGAAGAAGATGAATTCCATAGTGAACATGTGATTTACTATCTTAGTCGAAATTTGCATCTGACTGAGATCAAATAGTCACATGTGGAGAAATTGGCCTTGGCAGCTGTTCAAGCTGTCTAACATTTTTGTCACTACATAATTTTACACAAAACAACAGTGATCTCTGATTGTAACCCTATAATGATGTACATCTTGACCAAACAATTGCTAGGGGGAAAATACTCTAAATGGATTGTTATCCTGCAGGAGTTTGATTTGGAATTTGAAAAATCAAAATCCAAGAAATCATTGATATTTTCTGAACTTATGTGTGATTTCCCACGTACTGATACAGAAACTGTGGCGGAACAACCAATCACGGATGAATCCTTATTTCTTATTAGTACCATTGATCCTTGGTATGGAGATATTATTGTTTATTTTCAAACCCAATCTTTTCGGCCTGAGCTTTCATGGTCACAACGACGAAAAATTCATTTCTAGTGTCAACAATATCATATTTTTGGCGACACATTATACCGTCATGGTGCGGACTTAGTTTTTCGACGTTTTCTAACTCATTATGAAGCTGAAAATGTTTTAAATGACTGTCACTCTGGAGCATGTGGCGGTCATATGTCTGGGTACGACATAACCCAAAAGATATTGCACGCAGGTTATTTCTGGTAGTCCTTGTTTAAAGATTATATTTACACGGTTTGAAAATTTCATAATTGTCAAATCTTCGATCGAAAAATGCGTGCACCACATGCTCCTCTTCACCCTATAATTGTTGTCGGTCCTTTTTCAAAATGGGGCATTGATTTCATTACATGTAACCCTCACTCAGCTGGGGGGCATGGGTATATTATTCTAGCAGTAGATTATTTTACCAAATGGGCCTAGGCGATGCCTACATTTGCGGCAGATGGAAAAACTGTAGCTACTTTCGTATTCAATCATGTGATTGCTCGTTTCGGTGTACCCCAAGAGATAATTACTGATCACGGGAGCCATTTTCGAAATATTATGATGACTGAGTTAACAGACCAACTTGGCCTGTGCCATGACAGTTCTACACCATATTATCCGCAGGCCAATGGTTTGGTTGAAGCGATTAATAAATTTTTAGTCACCATGATCAAGCGAATCATTGGCATTCATAAGTTGAATTGGCATACCATGCTCTTTTCAGCACTTTGGGCATATCGAACCTCAGTAAAATCGACAAGTTTTACGCCTTTTCAACTAGTTTACAGTTTAGAAGCGGTATTACCCATTGAATGCGAGATACCGTCACTCCAACTAGCCATAGAGTTACTACCAGACACTTCTGAAGAGGAGAAACGTTTTTTATACTTGGCTCAATTAGATGAGAATCAGCGCACCGCTACATTAGCTACCGAGACTCATGTGAAAAGAATAAAAGCTCAGTATGATAGAAGTGTTACCTCTCGTAATTTTTTAGAAGGAGACCTAGTTTTGATTTATAAATCAACATTCCATAACATGATTGAGCAGGTAACTGGAAATAATAGTATATCATAGTATAGATGTAGTGTTCAAAAAAATAGTACATCCTCTTCGATCATAGGTTCAAAACACCTTATGATCGGGAAAAAGTGATACAAAAAATGAGTCTACAAGTCAATCATCCACTATCCGTGGTGATGATCACGATAATACACTACTGCTCATGCCACCCTAGTAAAAAATCTCCTGAATGGTCCAGGAACACCAATGACGTATCTCTGTAGACGGAGTGGGATATCATCTATGGTAGTCTCAAGAATATCCATAGTTCTAAATCAGTCAGGATCTTTGCAGTCTGATCCTGTGGGGGTGGTGCTGCTGCTGTTGAATCCCTTTGCCTCTGGTCAAAGGGGCGGAGAATGGCTGGTCGACTCAGACCCACATCTGCATATGAAATTTTTGTTATCAGTTTTGGACGATTTAAAAACAAAATAAAAATTATAAATTAGAACATGTCAAAAGATATTTTTTACCTGACTCATCCCACTGAGCTCTAGGAGGAAGAGGCATATCCCGGTCGCCGCGAAAATCCATGCCTGCATAAGGAAAATCCTCTATCACAAAAAGTTGGCGTTCTAGCCAACGAAAATAAGTTGAGGGAAATCGAACAATCTCCCCACCCTCGCTGTGGCGGGCCATTAAAGAAACCCAAAAAACCATCCTAGGCTCTCGAGGTCGACCAGCATCAACAGGAATGTGTTGCGGGGCTAACATAAGAATCCTCTCTAAAGCAAACGTGACGACAATGGACCCATATCCGAAGTTGTTTAACTTCCCATTCTTTGCTCTGGTGAGTTGGCCTTTCACATTTTCCAACACTGCCTCACACTAGTTGAATATGGTGCCTTGAAAATAATCTACTGCAATCCACATCTGAGATCCAGTAGCTACATGCAAAGCTGCACTTCCGCACAACTTGACAACGGTAAAAGCAATCACTTTTAACTCGGGACAGATGATAGTTTTAATGTCAATCTGTTTTTCTAAGGGATTGGATTCATCATTACAGAACTCTAATTGCAGGCTAGCAACAGACTGGCCACCTAGCCTAGCCCCAAATAGAGATAGTGGTTCGCCTCTCCTAGACAAACCAGTTAAAAAATATATGTCTTCCAGCTCAATCTCGAGCCGGTGACCTCCGATCACGAAACACTGGTCCTGAACGTCCCATTTTCTCACCAGCCAAGTAAGAAGATCTACTTGAGCTCTCATGCCACTGATAGCCCAAAATTTGAAAAGCCCGCATGCTCTTAAAACTTGAAAAGTAGGTTGATGGATCATTACTACTTCATCTACCTCCTCATGTTCCTGTTCTCACCAAATGAGCATTGTAGATATCCTACAATTAGTAAAATGAAGTGTTAAAATCATTTTGAAGAAAAAAATTGGGTAATTTAGGAATAAAATGTGTTTTTAAATTCGTTACGGCGCCCTCACACTTTACGCTCAGATACAGTGCGTCGCTCCGCACGGGCTCTGTGTTAAAAGTGCGGGGCCCCGACATTTTCATTTGTGAGAAAATGTCGAGGTCCGCAGGTACCTAGTGTCCTGCCTACGGACCCCCGAGGGTGAATTTTTGAACGTATTTTCCTCCCAAAAATGAAATTTTGACCCTAATTCAAAAAAATGAATGGATGAAAAGCAAGATATCGAGGTTGTGGATTACCTGGAACAAACGGTTTTCGATTCCGATGGTCGGTTTTCCCAGAATCTTCTCCGAAGCGTTTTTTACCAAAAGCTCTAAAATTTCACTCCAAACTCAAACGGTAAAAATGAACTTGAAAAACTCCCTTTTATAAGTTTTTTCGAATAAATGAATTTTAAATTTGTTTATTTTTCACTTTAAAAAGATGGTTTTTCAAAATATTCTTATTATTGAAACAGGTATGTTTAATTTTTCGAGTTTTTGTGTAGAATACTAGATTTTTTAGGCAAAATGATAATTTTTGACGAAGAGTAAACTTTTATCACTTTTTTGGGCTCTTTAAAATTTACGAAAAAGCGAAACCATGGAGTCCTCTTTTAAGCCCTTTTCAGACTCTCTAAAAATGAAAAGATTTCCAAGTACTTGACTATTCGAACTCGTTAAAGCAAATGAACAGTCGTCCCTTCAGTATAAGTTTACCCCTTTTCCGGAATGAAATGGACTATTTACAAAAAAGGTATACGTTGACTAATCATGCTCAAAAGAGTTCTCTCTTGCATTATTTTATCCTTTTTCGGGCCTGAGAGACTAAATTTACGAAAAAGTACACCCATGGAGTTTTCTTAAGTTTTTTCTTCTAACTCCATAAAAATGAAAAACACAGAGTTTCTCCTATATTGGACTCGTTAAAATTTAATAGTAAAGGACCTGTCGATTACAAACAGGAACGGACCACTCCTTCTTAGGGTTCGATTTTAAACTAAGTTCGACTCATCCAAAGGATGAGCTTATAAACAAGAAAATGTTATCCTCCTCAAGCTTGTCAAAAATAAAGAGGTACTTTCCAGAAATGGTGGGGGAAAAGCGAGAAAAACATATTCATTTGTTACACTTTGATTTTGTAAAAGTATTACACCACTCTTGAACACGACACTTTTTGTCACACTTCCACCTGGGTTGGGAAATCCTTTGCCTATCAGTTAATCAAACCACATTGAAAGTCTTTAGCTGGTTTATGGCTATTAACTTAGGGAAACTATCACCAAACCATCTACAGTGTTGTTATGTGTTCAAAAGGTCAGTCAAATAAACCATTCATTTGCAAACATTTGTCTTCATTCGCGTTGACCATCCCTGAGTCAGTCCTTGCAAAAAAAAAATTCAAAACTTGATCTATGGTTTCGTGTCATAAGCTTGCTTACAATGGATCATTTTCTATCGACGACAACTCATCATCTAGAAATTTGATCTAAAATCCGTCAGTACCTTGGAATCTACATGCCTTAATGGTAGGTTTCTTGCCTTCGACGACAAGTTGCATCATTGACCTTCAATCGAATGATTCCATGAAATGTTCTACTTCAGATCACTTATTCACATCTCATGGATTGTACTGAGTACTTTGAGAGCCATTGTCATTATTGGTGGTTTATCTCACACTTGTTAACATTTCACATCATTGACTGCTAATCAAGGGGTTTCTACCATGTTCGACTTCAACACATTTAATCACATGGATAGAATCATACTAGTTCGGGAAGTAGAAATCAAGACCCTAGATCTAGTTTCCACCATCCAGGCTACGAGGAGTTTTATTATTCATTATGCAGTAGACTATTCATTACAGATGGCTACGCCCATGCTGTGTCTACACTATTGATGTAATATTAAAATTATTTCTGTATCATAATAATTTTAGTTATTTTTTATCTGAGTATGGGAATGCCTACTTCAGGGATGATATATATATATATGTGTGTGTGTGTGTGTGTGTGTTGCGTTGAATGTTTTTACAGGGTTCTAACTGGGGTGTCCACAAGCTAATTCTTTAAATGATAAAGCACATCACTCTTCGAATACTCTCAGACTTCGCACATTAGGGGGGAATTTGTTACACTGAAATTTGTCACCATGACATTTTAGTCTCCCTTAGAAGTCTACAATATCAAAGTTCCTAAATTCAAGCCTTGAAATTAAGAGAAAAGCCCATAAAAGTCTTAAAAACTCTGGTACCGCACTTTCTCTTAGTTTTTCCTATGGTGCCGCACCTTTTGGCTATAAATCTTGTGGAGCCAAATGCACTGTTTATTCATTAAGGGTGCAGACCCCTGTAAAATATTAAAAAGGCAAAAGTAAAATCTAGAAGCTCAATTTGAGTCATTTTTGGAAGCTTCTAGAAACATTCTTACGGTGGAAAGTCCGCTCTTTTCAGGTTCATGTATCCCATCCATTAAGGAGCTAACCCCTTGATGTAAGGAACTAATCCCTTTGAAGAAGGATTCTATCCCTTCTTGTATGGAGCTGTAACTTCGCCTCTTTCACTATAAAAAGAGGCATAGGGTAGCCTCAAGGGGTTACAATTGATGAGTTGAAGTTTTAGTATTATTGGAGGTGAAGTGTTGTTGAAACTTAAACCCTTTTAGCTAAGATTTCATGTGGGAAAGATCACATACTTGTATGTATCTCGTTTGGAAGAGTGCAAGGCTAGTTAGAGTAAAGGAAACGCCTATTCTGGACCCCAGGAAGGCCTGTATGCCATCAAGGCGGACACAGTTGTAAGGCTCTTCTTTATTTAAGTTAATACAAATAAGTCTGTTTTTCTCAATAAGCTGTCAATTGATTGGTTTATTTTATGGATTCCTTGATCACCATAATAGATATGATTTATGAATATATGTTATGCAGGTGTTATTAGATGTTTTCTTGTTTGTGATTGCAGATCTTCGAAGGCAACTCTTTTGAGCGACTGAAGGACTACTACTACAAACAAGTGTTGGATCGAAGGTAAGATCGTTAAGCCTCTATAGCATTTAATTATGAATCGCAATATATCTAGAGAAAAATAGTTTTATTTGTCCGTTTGTTGCTAGCTGTCCATTCGACACTTGGGAGGTATGTCTTGTTCGCAAGAACGAATTATCCATCCAACAAAGCCATTCCTACTAGGCAAGCCACTGATTCAGTTATAATCTCATTTATAGAAAGTAATATTTTATCAATATTTGGATGCCCACGTAAGATTATTACTGACAATGCAGCTGCATTCAAATCCAAGAAAATGATTTCTTTCTGTCATAAATACCATATTACCTTAGGTCATTACACTGCATATTATCCCCAAGGTAATGGTTTAGCCGAATCATCAAACCAAAGCTTAATTAATATCATCAAAAAATTACTTCAAGAAAACAAAAAGACCTGGAACAAAAAGCTTGTCTATGCCCTATGGGCTGATAGACTTACCACAAAGAAGTCTATTGGAACTTCATCTTATCAGATTGTCTATGGAATGGATGCAGTTTTCCCCTCTTCCCTGGGTGTTCCAATCATGAAGATCATTTAGGAATCACAGGTGGAAACAAATGATATTCAAAGAAGAATTAGTGAAAATATACATCTCCAACAAACTAGGGAAGAATTTTATGAAAAATCACAAGTTTTACATGATAAAATCAAATAGATTTTTGACAAAAGGGTTAAAGAAGATGATTTTTTCATTGGAGATCAAGTTTTGAGATGGGATTCACGGAGAGAGGATAAAGGCAAACATGGAAAGTTTGACTTTCTATGGCAAGGACCTTATGTGATATATGGTTACAGAGGTAACAATTTTTTTTTCATCAAGAATTTCGATGGAACTAAAATTCACGAAGGACCAGTGAATGGTAGGATGTTGAAACACTACCATTCTTCAGAGTCACTCAACATTTAGATTGATTGAATTTTATCATTGTAAATATTCATTGCAAGTGTGTAGATTGGATTGGAGATTTTATTTACAAAGTTGAAGCCCGAAGAGAAGGCCCTAAGCTTTGCAGTATAAAATATCATAAGTATGAATTGTTGCAAAAATCAGGAGACAATTACAGGATCACCAAGGTTGAAGTTGAAGGCTATTGATCTCAAAGTTCTTGACATTCCACTAGGAAATGCCATCCCCAAGTGACGCTGATGTTAGTAACCTATAAATATAGGATTCATAATTTTGACTTGACTGATGGTAGTCTTGTAAATATGTACATACTTTTCTTTCTGCAAGTTGTATTCCCATATTTTGTAAAAAAATTAAAAATAAATAAATAAATAAAAATAAAAGAGAGGGTAAAAAGTCCTAAAAGAAAAATCAAAGGATTAGAAAAAATAATATACCCCAAAAGAAAAAAGATGAATAAAACATGAAAGTGTGCAAGTCTAAGTGCCACTACTTTTACTTTTTGTAGTTGATTATGGTAGAGTGTTAATGGATGCCATAATCTATGATGAGTTGAACAATTTAATCTTGACTTGTCATCTTTCAATTTCAAATGTTGTAGATAGAGAATAAACAATTGTCATACAGTCTAATCACGACAATTCAGTAGCTAGGTAGAGAATAAAAGAATCCAACAGTTTAATTTGGATTCTTGGACGCAATAAGTGTAGAATTAGATAGTTTACTGCTTTCAAAAGAATAAAAGGTTGTAAGGTTGCTAGTCCAAATGCACCTGCACAAATGGAAGAAAAAAATGTTAGATTAAAGATTGGGTAGGAAGAAGAAGGTGGGAAAATCATTGTAAATATCTTTCACCAGGATAAATAACTAATTTCCCCTTCCCATAGCAATTTGATATTCTAAAATTTCAGTCAAAGAGGCTCAAGGCATTTCCTTGACTTTTGTTGGGACCAGACCCAAGGCTCAATGACTGACTAGTTGAAAATGTTAAGTTTCTATATTAATCCCGTAAATTTTCATCATTTACCCCTCCATGCATTCATCACCATTTAACTTCATAATTAAGAACTCTTTTCTTGCTTAAATGTTACATAAAGGCCCAGTTAATTAACTTCCCCCATTTTTCAAAGCACAAAACCCTCAAAAAACATGATATACTAAGTAAAAGTGAATGAATTATAAAAATGAAGCTTTACTACAATTTTCACTTTCCTTAGTTTTATTTATGAAATTTTGAGTATTCATTGTCCCTTTTCATATTAACACTTAACCTATTTTATTAACTCCCTATCAAATATCCTAGTCCTATTAATATAACTTATTTTTATTTAATATCCCAAGAAAACCCCCCTTATTATATGCTTTTGTGTCAAAGATATTAATCACATGTTGAAATAACATCCCAAAATTACCCCTTTGACACAAAACTACCTATAAAAATATACCCCTTTCCCCTATGGTTTTTAGACCCCTCCGTAGTCTAAAACCATATAATAAAGTTAAATAATACAAAAAGGCACATTTTATTTACATTCTGTGTATTTAAAATAATGCACAAAAAATACTTACATCATTGTACCCTTCCCTGATTACCCTTAACCCAAAGTTAAAAAGCCTAAGCTTATTTTTGCCTTAAGCCTTTTCCCCTTCATAATATGTGAAACCTCATATTTCATATAATTTCTGAACCTTGGTTAAACCTTTATTTAAACCACCTCATTCTATATATAAACTCATTTTATATATTTAAAACCCATTATCCATTCCATTTTCACAGCGTCGGGTTCAACCTCTACCGTCTAATCATCCCTATCAAAATCAACGGATGATATTGAACCTGGGTTCCACTTTCCATTGCTTCATGCCCTTCCTATCCCTGATATCGCATTTGTCTCACACCGTAGATCTTAAACTTTCAAGATCAACGGCGCACCATAAAATCCCAGCCCCACCTTATTGTTTCCCCGCAACTTTCCGAAATATCTCGACCATTCGCATCGCTCAATCAAATCTGACGATGCATATTCAATATCGCATCACAAAAGTGATCGGGCACAGTGTGTAAAAAATAATGCGATAAAAGTTGTTTTGTGAAACCACCACCTACTATGTGTCTCATTTCCACTGGATCGCATTCCAAAAGTGAAAAACCATTTACCGCCCAGGAGCAATGCGATAACAATAAATGGGTTCACCTTCAATGCGAAAACCACTCCCGCCATTTCAACTTGACCTGTAATTAATACTTCGCCACTACAAGAAAAAAGCACATTGGTGAGGGGCGAAAATGGTCACCATAAGCTCATTGGTGAGGGTCAAAAGAGTCTTCGTCACCAAAAACTGGACGTTACCAAAGGTGGAGTCGCTGAAAGTATAGGCATTGTGGTGACATTCAAGGTTCTTCACTAATAATTATTTATAGTGACGGATAGTGACCGTCACCATTTCATATGAGCAATGGTGACGGACAATAGCCTTCGTCACCAAAAAATTGAACGTCACCAAAGGTGGCGTCACCGAAAGTATGTGTTGTGGTGACATTCAAGGTCCGTCACGAATATTAATTATAATGACAGATAGTGACCGTCACCATTTCATATGAACAACATCATTTTTTTGTGATGGACCTTTCATGACCGTCACTATTAGTGTATATATATGACGACGTTCATTGACCATCACCATAAACTCATTGGTGACATCAAGGTCCATCACGAATAATGACTATAATGACAAACAGTGACCCTCACCATTTCATATCAACAACAATGATTTATGGTGACGAACCTTTAATGGTCATCATTATTGATGTGTATATATGGTGGCGTTTGTTGACCGTCACCATTTCATATTTTTGTGAGGGTCGAAAAATGTCACCATAAGCTCATTGGTGATGGTCAAAAGAGCATCTGTCACCAAAAACTGATCTTCGTCATTCCCTATGAATATCAGGGCACGATGGAATCGAACCACCAACCTCCTGCTTGTAAAGTAGGTGCTCTTCCATTGAGCTAGCACCCTTTAAATAATTAGACTTTAAACTAGCAATTGCCCCTAAAGGTACAAAGATACACCAAAT
This sequence comes from Pinus albicaulis, assembly GCA_034641835.2. Lineage (NCBI taxonomy): Eukaryota > Viridiplantae > Streptophyta > Pinopsida > Pinales > Pinaceae > Pinus > Pinus albicaulis. Next base: position 1,288,604,572 of record CM076570.1, read on the forward strand.
GAATAAGAACCAGGAAAACTGAAAGAATTCAATGTCCTTTCTCCTATTTTTATTCTACGACACTCTACAATGTATGATATTAATATTTGACGTATTTATGCCAAGTGGTTATAATTTAATAGTAAATATTATATTCAGATAAAATAAATGAATAACTAAGAAGGCCTTATGGGCTAATTTTTAATCCTTACACCAAAATCTCTTTATTCAAGTCTATGGAACAACTCGTTCAAAGTTCAAACGGAAGTAGATTTTAAATGCAAAGCCTAAAACCAGCTAAGTAGTTTACAAGTTAACATTTTGGATATAACTTTTGTTCAATTTATATGACAAGTTATGCCATAACCTTGAAACTAGTTTCTTAGCTAAAAGACTTTCTTAAGTCAACAATGACAAAGAAAGATAGTCATGGCAAGCAAAATTCTATTGTTTTTTCTAATGAGGGTGCATGTAACTTGATAAAGGTTGTATGAGAGTATCAAACCATAAACAGTTTCACTAAAACATGGAAATGACAGTCTTGTTAAGCAACAAAAGTTTAGTTGAATATATGAAAATAATTGAGCTAAATGATATAATTAAACTAAAATTAACTGTAAAAAATAAAATTTCCATCATATACCATCTAGTTTGGTTAGTTCTTCAGACAGAGAAAGTGCAATTGCATGATCCAGCTCCTCATCTTGATTCTGTAATAGACCATCCTGAACAAAAATGTCCACATACAACAATCAATGTTATCGTATTGGTAAGACTTTTTATATAATCTATCAAAGCATGTACTATGTAGGAGAATAACTGGAAAGAACAACTAGAAATTTGAATAACAACATAACAATATAAAGGAACATGCAATAGGAAAGGAAAAACTCCACAGTTTGAGAAATATGAACAATCCATGAACCTGTTATTATATATTGATATAGATAACGAAATAGAAATCTAGATATATGAAATTCAAGTATCACACAACAATGTCTTGAAAAAATATCAATATGTAAAATAGTATTTTTTACATTTAGATTTACCTTGCAGAACTTCAAGAAAAGTTTCCACAGAAATAGCCAAAAACATAACAACATGGACCTCAGGAGCAATTATGCAGGGGATAAAATATGAAGGTAAAGCACTGGAGAAGTATTCAAAGAAAATGATGAAAAGCGTATCTAGAAAGAACTGAGAACCCTCTGAAGTAAACCACACATTTATCATCCTGACTAGTACACTTGCAAAAAAAGATCAGAATAAATTATGAACTATTCCACCAAAAAACAGTGAGTTTTTCCGCTAAAATACAGTTTCAAATTAAACACTAGCATGACACTAACTTTGTTAGAGCTAACAGATAGAATATTTAAGTTTAAAATACAATACACCCTAATGAATTAGGGATTACTGTGGCATTAGAGGGAACATGCCAAATTACATTGTCATCTCCAAATGCACCCCTACGTAGTGTCCATCTGACACTTTGTGACTTGAACCTTTAAAAGGCTTGCTCAGCCACTTCATCATTCAAGATTTATTGTGAGTATGATGGTACAATGTGACCTGCATGTCCCAAATAACATGAGCCAACAATGAAAACCATAATTAAATTAATAATGCCTTACTAATTTAATCCTTGAAAAGATGAAAAACATGAATCCAAGAAAGAAAATGATAAGGTTCTCGTTAACCAACTATTATATTTACAGATATGGCAGAATTTTTGATTGGTTGTTTCAGAATTTAAAGCATTTTACTTATTCTCTCAAACATATGAAAAGACACTAAAATTACCAAGGTCATATTTCAACATAAATCTTGCAGAAAATAAGATTTCAATTGTGAAGATATTATTACAAAAATATTACAGAAAATCAGATTGCAACGATGAACATAATATTACAAAAATCTTGCAGAAAATGAGATTGCAACTATGAAGATATTATTACAAAAATCTTGCAGAAAATCAGATTGCAACTATGAAGATATTGTTCTAAATTTTAAAAATTATAGTAATAAAATCCATCTTCAACGTGACTTAACATTTTATATCATATTAGACAAATTTTGAGTCAGGGAACAAGTACAAGGTTCGGAGTTAAAATATTTGCGTCAAGGACAAGGAGATATCATATACACCTTTCTGAGTTGAGTTTTATCACTAGAGAACATAGTCTTGAGTCTTAAACTAGTACTTATTGAGGGAATTCTGGAAATAAATGGGTACAAAATGTGAATTCATCCCTCATGAGTCATGGCAACCCACAGACAACTCCTGAGGCTTTACAACCACTGCAGCTACACCCATCACACTACGTTTTTAGGTTGAATTGTCCACACTTGAGGCTTTTCAAGTTGCATCCACTGTAGCTGAACCCATAAAACCACCTTTTTAGGTTGAATTGTCCACATGTCCTAATCCACAGAAGACGTATTTGAATATTTTGTTGTGTTGAATTGCACAACTTTTTCCCACAACTGACCATAAGTTCTTGTGTGTGATGAGTGCACCAGATATGTATCATGGGAGCCACAAAACCTCCAAACACAATTATCCATGAAGTCCAGAATGGGGAGGATGTAACAGGAAAGAACAAAGTTGGGACAAATGCTCCCTTGCAATGAATTCCAGATGTGACTCCTCATGAACAAAGAGCCATTCTTATCAAAATATTCTAAGAGAAACATGTTTTAAAGCTAAATGGATACACTTCATTAACCACCCTTCCATTCTACCGTGTCATATCACCTTGAGCACCCCCCAACACAGTGAATCCCTTGGTAGAAAAGGCCAAATAGCTAAATAAGTTTTCTCCAAAATGTAAAAACAACATCCAGATATGGGAAGAATACACCAATGCCCAAAAGGCTTGGGACTAGCAGTTGCTAGCGAGGAGTTTCACACCTTTGGTCAAGATTCTGTTCTCACAGGCTTCACCCATGGGGGATAGGAAGGGATTGAAATTATTTCATTGGGAGGTGATGAACCATGTGCATTTATTGCCACTTGTGACGTAATTTCTCTTCGTGAGACAATTGTTGATCAATACAAAAAATGTATATATTCTTAGAATATGATCTAACTATGAATATGGAAGTATTCAACTATCTTATTGAGGACATTGTATTTGTGAATTTGGAATTCAAATATTTAAAATAACATAATTTATGGGAGTGACAAGGTATGCAAGGCAGTGGTAAGCTGAAAGTGAAATATGAAATAACAAAATTCCAAAATAACTTAGGGTTTACAGTGGCTCCACCAAAGATACTCTGACATGGAGGTTTTTCTCATGGTTATTGTAGATTGTTGGATAATCTTTGGTGGAGCTAGGGTTTCTCTTGGTTTTCCCTATCTAGGGTTTTCGAAAGCATGGAGAATTATATGATAGGTTGTAATTGTGTTCATGGGTTACATTTATTCTTTATATATATGAAGTTTTCAGGTGAATGTTCCAAAAAATCCTAACACCTTAAGACAAAAAACACATAAAATACAAAGAACATTGAATGACAAAGAGAGAGAGAGTGTAGCACTCCTCTTACATCCCTAACCCAAATATGAAAAGGAATATGCCCAAGTGCATGATCGACTATAATAACAACTCACTCCTTCCTCTATTTATATGAGAGGTAAAGGCACTTTAAAATAACAAGTGGACCTAGTCCACTACAAGAAAAATTGAAAGACACATTTAGGTCCACCCATGTGAAGCACTCTACTCTACGTGACATGTGTCAACATCAAAGGTGAGAGTGATTAAAAAGCAAGCCCTCCATGGCATGAGCACTACTCCCCAAGGTCCAACAATCCTCCAAAGATCCTAAGCTCTAATGCATCTCCTAGGTCATGTGTCTCCTTAAGGACAATGCATATCCAAGGTAATGTGTCACCTTAAGGACTCCCACACCTACATATCCACTCCCTCAACCCAAGAGTTCACATGTCAAGGGATTTTGTGTGCTCATGTTGATTTTGGGATGTTTTTGTCATGGTGAAATACCCAACTCTAATCCAAGCACACAAACTCCCTTCATGCATCAACAACATGAAGTCAGCAAGCTCCATACTAATCCAACACTTCGAGGAAGAATGTCTTTCAAACATCAAAACAAGGTCTAGTAGCAAACGGTAAACCACCTCCAATGTCCAAGTCCAACAATGTAAAATTCATGCTATTATTATTTCAAGAATATTTATATTTTATCCAACATGATGACCCATTATGCGCACTATTTGTAGGGAATCTTTTGGATTTTTCTACTTCAACGTGTTGATCCACTATGTGCATTGGTCAAAAAATCCATTTAGTTAAGGAACTCTTCTAAAGTTCTTTCCAAGTTTCATTTCTCTTTCCTATCATCAAGAAAATTGGAGCAACTAGAAAGAATTCCATTAATTGTCGTCCATTTAGTTGTTTCCTAAACAAGTGCCTATTGCTTAAAGAAAGTAGGAAACCATCATGAAACATGACTATAGCCACATAGTTTTAGTAGCTATAATCTGACAATGTTACTGAAAAAACTATTAGATTTGTTTCATAAAAGAGCACCTAGTCCCAAACAACATAAAATTTTCATGGAGAATGGCTTATTTCACTATCGTTGAGCTTGACTGTAAACATTGACAGTTTTTTGAGCCAATAAAGTCCCTGGAGAAAAACAGTGATGGTTTCTCTCTAAAACATATGCAGATAAAGACACAAGATTCGAGTGTAGGACTTAAGTAGTTTCATGACTACCGCTCGACTTGTAACTGTTTGGTTTTTTGGTCTACTTTATTTTTTATATTTCAGATCTAGTTCTGGAAATTTTGGATTTCAAATTTCAATTATAATAGTATAATTTTGGGTTGGCTCACATCATTGGTATTAGAACCTCAATTAATAGCAGATTCATATCAGATTTTTTGCTACAGTTCAGATTAGTTACTTATGTTCACCAATCTGTTTATCTTTCAAGGAATCCTTATAAGAAAGATAGAGCAAAGCACAACTCATATATATTGTCACCAACATATACATCAACTCAGATATATTGTCACCGAGAGAAAGAGAGTATCACTACTCTTACATCCCTAACCCAAGCTTGAAAGGGATATGCACAAGTGCATGATCGACTATAATAACAACTCACTCCTTCCTCTTTTTATATGAGAGGTAAAGGGATTTAGTGGACCTAGTCCACTACTAGCAAACTTGCAAGACACAAGTAGGTCCACCCATGTGAAGCACTCTACTTTACGTGACATGTGTCAGCATCAAAGGTGACAGTGATTAACAAGCAAGCCCTACATGGCATGATCACTACTCCCCAAGGTCCAACAATCCTCTAAAGGTCCTAAGCTCCAATTCATCTCCTAGGTCATGTGTCTCCTTAAGGACAATGCATATCCAAGGTAATGTGTCACCTTAAGGAATCCCACACCTACATATCCACTCCCTCAACCCAAGAGTTCACATGTCAAGGGATTTTGTGTGCTCATGTTGAATTTGGGATGTTTTTGTCATGGTGAAATACCCAAATCTACTCCAAGCACACAAACTCCCTTCATGCATCAACAACATGAAGTCACCAAGCTCCATACTAATCCAACACTTCGAGGAAGAATGTCTTTCAAACATCCAAACAAGGTCTAGCATCAAACGGTAAACCACCTCCAATGTCCAAGTCCATCAATGTAAAATAAATGCTATTATTATTTCAAGAATATTCATATTTTATCCAACATGATGACCTAACTAAATATTCATATCAATGTCGCTCAACTGAATAAATCAGGATAACATGTTTGATCTGCCTAACTACATGACCTATATATATACCGTTCGCTCTGTAACTGTTCCTTCTACCCCTCCTGTCTATGCCTTTGCTTTTTAGCCTACTTGGTCTCAATCTAAAGATGGTTCAATTAGTGCAAATCGTTTTGTTTTTCCACCTCTACCTCTATGGGGTTTTGTATTTCCCTTGCTACTGATGCTGGTGACGAAGCTGAACCTCCTATTGCTGGGGACTCCACAACTAAAGGAGCTTAAACCAGTGTTTCCTCTGCTGTGGGTGATACCTTTGGTAAGAGCGCTCTCCGGCCATTCCCATAAGTAAAGCCTATTAGTATTAGGCACATGGTATTTTCCCTTAGCTTGCCCTCGGGTTTGATCTGCGAGCACGCAAAGGGGATGTGTGGTCTGAACCTAAGTGCACGGATCTCTCTCCTCATCCCATGCCTAGTTAAACTCTTGTTGGGTAAACTGCTTATGCAATTGGTGCTAAAGGACAGTGCTGACAAAGCTCTGTTCGTTAAACTCTTTCTGGGTAAACTGCTTATTACAACAAGTGGAAAGGACAGTGCTGACAGAGCTCTGTTAGTTGATCTGGTTTTGTGGACTTCAAAATACCCACCACTTGCACATTTATTCCTAATATCTGGAGATGGATATTTCTCTAGGGTTGTACACTGCTTGTGGATGAAGAACTACAATATATTAGCTGCAAACAGAGAAACTTCTTCAACTGCACTTTGTAATGTTGCAAGCATTATGTGGCAATGGAATTCACTTGTTAGAGGAAGAGGGCTTCGAGGCAAGCAATTCAATCATCCTCCTGATGGTATTTCGGGTTCCTGGTAAGGTGAACCTATTAGCCCTGTTGGAGATGCCTTTCGAGATATAGAGTTTGAAGCCAATAGTAATACAGTACCTCGATGTTCTAAAGGATTTGAAACTGAATCTAATCAAGAATCAGTTTGTAGGCCTCGTCAAATTCCTAAAACAGTGATGGCACAGATAGCAAATATCTTGTATTCATATCCAAAGGGTATCAACATTGCAGAACTGCAGTCAGAAATTGTAAGAAATGATATTGAAGTTGACAAAGATTTTTTTGGGTACAAAAAATTCTCACGTTTTTTTCTTGCAATGCCAAACATTTTAAAATTGGACCGATGTATTTCAATTGATGGTAAAACTTGGACATATTATGCATATCCAAAATTCACAAAGACTTCCAAAACTAAAACAAATTCGGTACCAATTGAGTCAGCTGATGGACTCAAAGAGAAGGATAAAAGAGATGAATAGGTGGAGGCTACAAGGAAATCCTCAAGTTCATTTCCTAAATTAAACTCATAGGATTATGTTATTGGTGAAGAATCATCCCATTTTGCACAGGAGAAAGTGACAAATGTAGCTGTCAGCGGGGGACAGTCTGGTGACATTCAGGACCAAACATCCATATGAGAAACTAATGCACTTTGTTTGGGAACTAGGAAGACATGTAGCCTCTTTCCAACATCTAAACTATCACAGAGAAATCAATCGAAGTTATAGATAAATCCAAAGAAAATGTTGAGTCAACTTATATGAAGAAAACCATCAAATTGGTTCTATGTTCAGAAAGCGAGCAATTGATCTAACTATGTTGTTGCATTGAAATCAAAGCCTATGCAAGAAATACGTATCAACAAAAAGGAGTAAGAATTTTATTGTATATATATTCAAATAATTTCAATGCATCACTAGGATTCCTCTAATCCTTAAGCTCTGTTATTATGATTACAAAGAATTGAATGCTATATGATGCTATATTTATGATCTAAAATCAAGTATACAAATGATGAATGTATAAAGTTTTGAAGTGTATTTGTCATCAAATGAGGAAAGCCCTTGAAGCTCTTCAATAATATTGTTGGGCATAATCATATTTATCAATAATACGTTGTTCAAATGAATATCCAGTCTCATTATGATATCAGTGTAGCATCAATTCACTGTGATCTAATCATGAGAAAACCCTTGATTTTATAACTTAAATGATAAACCCATGTTTCCCAAATAGATTTATTCCCTAGAGTGACGAGTCTAGATGACTTGGGCCCTGTCACGACTAGGCCACAATGGCATACATCCTAACAGGTGTTTTAAACCAAACAACACCTACATTGTCTATTGACACACAGGAATATGCACAGAAGATAATACACAGGAACAGTTGCTTACCCTTAACCTGCCCTTCTTCTTTGCATATCTATTGACATCAGCAAGGTGGTATTCATGCATAATCCAATTAGTCTTGTTTCCTTTAGGTGCTTTTCTGACATAGAAAACCAAAGCCTTCTTGATTCCAACACGCCTGTTGCTGCCCTTAGCAGTGATGGGTTTATCTGCACTTATGGCTTTCCAGTATCCTGAGCCAGCAGCCTTGTTGGGGCGAGAACCATTTGGATACTTCTTGTCCCTGGGAGTGAAGAAATACCACTCCTTTTCTCCAAACAGTGCCTTTTCTGCAAGAATTGGAACCGTGTATCAGACCAGAGAAAATACAATTTATAATAACTAAAAGAAAATAGGAATGAAAAACAAGCATTTCGCGTTGCAGGAACATGACATGGGCATAAATATGAAATAACACTATAAAAATATGACAGAAGAAAACCCCTGTCCATATGACAGTCCATACCCACAAATAAAAATGAGATGATTCATTTTGAGATTGAAGGTTGCAATATCAAGCAAAGATACATATCCAAGTATTAGTCCTAAGACACGGAAGGGCATTCATTTGCAGATTTGGGACATTAAAGAATTCATTTTTGAGAGGTATAGAAAACTCGCACACATTTATGTAATGCCCATATTACACTGGCAAAACCCCAAATTTAACAGATTAGCCTTTACATGCAGTGTAACCTAAAAAAGGCATGTTCAACAAGAACCAAACTCAACCAAAGTTCTATGTTTAAAAAGGAACAGCATCAAGATCACAGGTCAAATAACCTCAATGACAAACTCTAATCCCCATGGAAAGCAGTGAATTTACAGTGCAAAATCCTATAGCTCTGGAATTAGTAGTGGATTGAAACACAAGGGTCCTAGCTTGAGCTGACTAGTCACATCCAAACCTCAATGGAACAGCAATTGGGCAAACTACATAACCAATATACAATTAAACAGATATAACATCCACCACTCCACTGTCCTATATATAACAATCTAAGCTTGGAATAACGAGCTTCTACCTTCCACTTTTAGTCCCTTGATCTTTCTACCCACTTGGATCCCATTATGGAAGTGTATTTATAGCAAGTGAAAGCATGGCTTTAAACAAAATGTATTTAAGATTTGAATTGGTCATTCCAGATCTTCAAAGTTATGGAAAGAACAAGGATGCCTAATAATCATATAGAGCTTGCAAGCTCAAATTATAAAAGAAAAAAGCTGCAAGTAACAAGATCAATAGCAATTGCTCTCAACCGACACCATCTACAAATTAGAACCTTCTGTATCAGAGGAAACTTCAAATAAACAACAAACCCAATGAGAAATAGAAAAGCCTAGTCAGAAACACAAAGTCCAATCACAAACAGAAAAGCCCAGTCCCTTCTATTATTTTAGCTTGACGGATGTTCTAAATATGTTGCGACATTCTACTCTCCGCATTCTTCTTATATGAGAAACTAATGCACTTGATTTGGGCATTAGGAGCTATCTAGACCCAAAATAAAAATTGTGAAGGGATAAATAGAAGATACTTGAAGCTCGTTTTATTACTGCCTTCTACCAAAGAGAAAAATCAAAAAATGGGGATACTTGTCTATGAGACATTGCCCTTTCATGAAAGCTATAAAAAAATAGATAATTAAGACAGTCCCTAGGAAATCCTTCCAATCCATCAGGATACTCCTGAATCTGTGAGCCACTTCTCTTTCGAAATACCCTTCAAACAATACACCAAGCACAAGAGAGGCCCAAGGCAAATTGTCATGATAAATACTAGAGTTTCTACTTCATGGTACTCCAAGGTCTGTGAAATATTGTACCAACCAAGAGGCTGACCACAAGACAACCTGGGTAAGCTGTCAAGGAGAATAAATTTTGATGACATTGAAAAGATACATCTTTATTCATTAGAAGTTACATGGTTGCCACTCAAGATTGCACAGGAATCACAATACCAATAGCTACAACTTTCACAAAACTATGAAAATTTCGACAGATAATATTGGACTTGGTATGAAAATGTGCAACAGGGTCTGTTATAAATTATAATGTGGCTAATTAGACCTTTTAATATTATGCCTCCTAAAGTTGAGTCTATTAAGTGTTAATTATTATTGCACTTGTTGGATAATTAGACATGGGTAAATCACCTGCAGCTTCCTCGCATTTCTATACATGTGTTAATAGAGATAGAGGGAAGCTTTTGTAATCATTCAATCTTTAAAAGACTTGGCATGAGTCAATTTGGTGAATTGAAGCTAGTATGAACCCCCCTCTTCTCAAACCGAAGAAAAAATCATGGAGGTCAAGGGCGATGGTAAGAAGAGAAAGCTGGACGAGGAAGCCAATGGCGCCGCTCTGCAACTCTCAAAGGACGATCTGCACTCACTGTTGGAGCCACTGAGCAAAAAACAGCTGATCTCTTTGATGGTCAATGTAGGTTCTTCATACCCTGCAATTGCAGAAGAAATTAAAGATGTTGCAAGCAAGGAGACTGGTGGATTGGCTTGGGAGACTTCTTCACAGACCCTATGTGATGCATTTGAACAGTATGGGGAGATTGAAGAAGGCGTTGTTATTATGGATAAGACATCAGGAAAGTCACGAGGATTTGGCTTTGTCACATTTAAGCATATGGGTTTTGCTCAAAGGGCATTGAAAGATCCTAGCAAGACTATTGATGGGAGGATTACTGTAAGCAATCTGGCAGTGGCAAGCATAGGTCCTGGTTAAAGTACAGATCAGGCTTAAAGGAAACTTTACATTGGTGGTCTTTCATATGACATGACCAATGATAATATTTTAGAAGTTTTTTCCAAATATGGAGAGACAGAAGAAGGTTCGGTTGCATATGATAAGAATACCAACAACTACAGGGGATTTGCATTTGTGACTTTCAAGACTGTGGAGGCTAAAAAGCAGGCTCTTAAAGAACCAAACAAAAACATTTATGGAAGGACTGTTACTGTGAAACTTGCAGCTGATGGCCAGAAGGAGAAGCTATCATCACAACCTGCAGTATCTCCACAAATGCAGTCAATTCCACAGATGCAGACATCTTATGGAATATACTATCCAAGCCTGAACTCATATCATAGGCTAGGGCCACAAATACCAGCGTCTACACCACCACCAATTGGTTACTCGACATATTCGTCGGGCCTTACAGCATATGGATCTCAGCCTCCTCCATATGCAACACAACCTACATATGGAGGAATTTCATCTGCTTCTCAATATGGTGATCTAAGCTCCACAACACCATACAGCTCAAAATAGTATGCAAAATATGCAACATCACTCCAAGATCCACGACTGGTTCCATCAGGATTGCACACAACAGGTGCTGGAGCAGGTCCCGGTCCAGGCTACCCATACTATGGTTCATCTGGAACTGGATTTTGATCAATCAATTTTTTTATTGAGAAATATGTTCAACAAATCAAAGGCACTTAGTTTTGGATTCTACGTGCATTAACAATTTAACTGGACTGTGAAGCTATACTACTATATTCCACTTGATAGCAGTCTACTCAGTATTTTAAATGTCCACTGGGTTGTTGCGACTTTTGATGAATGTCAAGAAAACCAAAGTTGCACACTGTTTGAGCTTAATTTTCTAAAATTTTGTTTCAGTAAGAAGAAATTTGTTATCATATATGTTATCAGTGGAGTTTTCCAACCAATGTACTCTCATTGATCACTTTTTCTTTTATTTGAATTTAAGTTGGTGGCATGCTATTATCTGAAAAAATGAACCCCACCTCCCCCTTTTGCAGAGAGGTATACCTTACCAACTATGTGAATATGGGGGTATACGTGACCATGAACAATTCACAGGAATTCAATATTCATTTAGAAGGTTTTCCAGCTCAAGTTTGATGTGGGAGCAAAGTCCTACATGATAGCGCCATGACTCACCAAACTGAAGTCTAGAGCTCGCTCACAGTCTGAGTTTAGAAGGTACAAACTTCAAACCTGTCAAGGGACATGTGTCAGCATCAAAGGTGACAGTGATTAACAAGCAAGCCCTCCATGGCATGAGCACTGCTCCCCAAGGTCCAACAATCCTCCAAAGGCCCTAAGCTCTAATGCATCCTCAAGGTCATGTGTCTCCTTATTACTAATGTGCTTTCTATCTATTATTTTCAATGCCAAAATGTCCACTTGCATTAAAAAATGCATGTCGTGTACATAAATAGAAAACCTGATGGATGATAAGGAAAAGGGGATATCCTATATGCCATGTACCATCATATTACATACTTATAATGCACCCCAAGGTGTAAAAAATGCATTCCAAGTGGAAAATTTTCATTTCTCAGGTTAAAATTTGTGTTAGAACTTACAGCCTGACCCGATTTTACACAGCCTTCTGCAGATGTACCTATGGAAAAGTCATAAAATACAGTGCTACAGTACTTCTCCCTGTGCATCTTCCTACACTTCCATAATTCTAATGTACAAATTCAAGTGAGAGTACTAAGTCTACCAAAACAGTTTCACTGATTTACCTGTCTCTTGCTAAGCGCAAGTAGTCTTTAATAGCATGCATGTCCAGGGCTCACTAAAGATCAAAATTGTGATTTTCAAATTTTTGTGTGGTTATTATAACATTATTGATATTTTTACATTGTTATAGTTTCACTTCCAATCCAGGAAGCCACTAATGTGCAAAAATATTATGAAACTGCCAAATTTCACAACATGACAAATTAGGCTATGGTGCCTTCAGAATTTTATGTGCCAGAACATAGAGCACATATGGTGCAATATAGATGTTTATAGCTAGAATATATTATGGTCTACAACCCTACACAATCAAATTCCCAAGAACAATCTCCAAGTGATAGTTATTAAGCATCAACCTTGCAATTTGTTTGGTCTCTAGAAACACACGCAACCTTCAAATAAATTGCATACCCTGTTCTCATTATAAATCACAATGCCAATTCTTGAAGTCTATGGTCTGTTCAAGCAACCAAACACAAACAAAAGAGGAAGCTTTACATATAATGAAAGGTCTTTGCGACCATGGCATTACCTCAACAACAAAGCGATCCGAGATCTTGTCACTGTGAGCTTCCATGACTCCCTTTAAAATCATAAACCCCAAGCCTCAAATGATGTCAGCCATTTCAAGGAAGAGCCCCCGCTCCTCACAAAGCATCTACAAAATTGGTGAAAACCAACAGAAGATAACATGACAACTTTAAACCATGTCTCAAAATAACAAAATTGAATTATTGAGCGCATATAAAAACCCTGTTAATCTAACAATTTAACTAACCTCTATAAGCGATTCTTGGAGCTGACTCATACTCTCCACTATGATAGGGCACCCCATAGTTTGACGACCCAATTCCACTGACCAACTTGCACCACTTTCTAGGTTAACTTCTGAAAGAAAGCTACCATCCTTATCAAGCACCGACATAGTTTCCAAGGAAATAAACAATTATACTTGAATGGCAAGTTTACAGTCATATATATATTTTCTTTAACTGTTGGAAGAAGCAATTTATCAGTTGGAGAAAAACAATCACTGAACAGATGGATAATACATAAATAAGCACAAGAATATCTGAATTACAATTGTAAATCCCCAGTATATCATAATGTTAATGTAATATTTTAAAGAACCAGCAAACACCAAGAATGGAGATGGAATACCAGTCAGTATTATCTCAAGGACTAGGAGGAAAACACAGAATTATTAGCTTATACAGTCTCTTAAAGCTAGAACCTTTATGAAATAAAACAAGAAATATTAAGATTAAAGGTAAATATTATCCTACAACACTGTTGGCAAAGAAACTGAGATGTGAGAATGAGACTTATGTTTTTGTAAATGTTCATCCTGGTTTTTGCTGACCTACATGGAGGAAAATGCAGAATGATTAGCTTAGCCATGCTTAAGCTAAGGAATCCTCCAATTGACCGTCCATTAATATTCTCATATTCTTTATGCTCTTTTTTTTCCCTCCCAATAATTTCACTCCTCTATCTCCATAGTTTGTTTTGCAACCCACAGCTGAATAGTTCGTTTTGCAACCAACAGTCGTAGAAGAAGGCTAAAAAATGTCATGTGCCCAAGAAATTTGTATTTTATGGGTTCTTTTAAATGAGTAATTTCTAGGGCTATGATCCAATAATAATATAGAAAATTCTCATTTCAATATTAAAAAATATAAAAATTGCAGAAACTTCACACACATCAAATTTTTATGTGTTCAATTTTTTGTATGGACAAGATTACTGGTGCAATCCAAAAACAATAGTCACTGTCATAGGCAGGGACTAAAAATATATCTACTAAATGGGCCTAAAACATTTTATAGATAAGAAACAAAGGAATCTCTCTTCATAACCAAATATCAATTTTGGAGTTCTCAAAACAAAAGGTTTAAAAACTTACAGAAAAATTCCAACAGAATTCTCCAACCCTATGAAATTTACCTTCTTCATCTTTATCATGAAGGAAATGGGGCTCTGTGATGTACAATGCCAACTTTGTATTTAGTTCTAGAAAGAAATATACCACATAATGGAACGAATTTTTTTAGTGTACTTAGTTATAAAAATCTAGATCATAAATGTATACATTGGCTTTCATATTTATTCATTTGCAGTGGCTTTCAGATTTATTCGTTTGTTGTGTCATGATTTTTTTCGGATAATTAGGGTGCGAGAGACCAACAACAATTAATATAGCCATGTTAGGAAACAATTGGGAGGATTATAGCATTTTTCTCACCTACTCTGCTCGAGCACAACTAGATTTCACTAAAATGGCTTAAGGGAAAATTGGGAGGATTGTAGCACTATGCTCACCTACTCTGCTTGTGCACTAGTATGAGAAAATTTTCTGTTAGAGTTGGGCACATCCCCGAAAAATGGCATAGGTTCATAGTTGTTACTAAAAAATTTCAAGCTTCCATTACTCCAAACAGAAGCAAGGGGAAATTTATTCCCATAAATGTAAAGGACAACATTAGAAGAAATCCCCCCTCACAAATGAGTGCACAGATCTGTCTCTAAATTTTCTCTTGGTTCCTTCAGGCATTGATTGAAAAGACTGGACTTAATCAGTTGAAGTTCTAGATATTAAATTTATCAATATCAAATATAAATCTGTAAAAAAATTTGTGGATTGCCTTACAAATGAAGGGCCTCTGCGCCATGAATTTTCCATAAATACGGTGCAAAATTGTTTTTAGACATTCTCTCTCTTGGGTCCTCAGAATCAAAGAGATCCATTAAAATCAGAACAAATGAATGATCGATATATCTCTTGGCCCCTTTTGCATCAGTCTCAGGAGATGCTACGAACCTGAGGAGGAAATCATAGACCAACTGCAGATGTGAACAGGCAGGCTCCAAGGCTGTCACCTCCTCTTCTTGACCAAGGCGCTCAATAGAAGTTGGTGCTGGTGTAGGTCTTGATGTTAGAGTCCTAAAAAAATTGGCAGAAACCATCCTAGAAATCTCGTCCATTGTTGTTTCATTGAGCCTTCAACTACCTGAAATGATGAAATCCACAAGGTCCAACAGGTTTTGGTGTTTAATTTCCTTCTCTCTCATTTTTGTAGGGGTTGGTGAAATAAAAAACAGCAGAACATAGGCTCAAATGCTTTATGAGAAAATTTTCTATGTCAGAGCTGGTTACATCCCTTAAAAAGGGCAAAGGTTCATAGTTGTTACCGAAATATTTCGAGCTTCCATTACTCAAAACAGAAGCAAGGGGAAATTTATTCCCACGATTGTAAAGGAAGGAATTCGAAGAAGTCCCCACTCCTACATCATTACTGTTATTGTGGTGGTCATATTTAGACTGTTTTCCAGGAAGTCTGCCCAGTATTTGCTTTGTCATAACTATTATTCCTTTAGGCCAAGAAATACCTGGATCTGCACAATGTCGGCATTCCCCTTCGCATTTATGTTTTCCAGTCAGTTTTTCCCATAATTTAGCCATAAATCTAAGAGAATTTTTAGAATGATAGAGGTTCCTGCAGGTCACAGAACATATGAATGGGACAGTCCAAATTTTCCAGCGTGACTCTTTTATAGATATCGATGCTCTATTTTTCTCCTCTGTATCAGACTACAGATTATATTTCTCCATCCTTTTTTGAAAAGTTTGTCAGATATTTGAATTTTTATGTAAATATTTAGGTCACGAAGGTCAGCTGTTGAATTTTATTTCCTTCCATATTGAACTTATTATGAACAGATCGGTATATATATCAGTTCTCCTTCCAGGTTGTGTAGACAGAACAGTTTTGATGTTTGGTCTCAAAGTGGTTTTTGTCACAGACAGATTATTTTGGAGGTTGTACTACTCATGGCTGTGGCCATTGACAAATGGTTTTTTTGCTTGCAGTAAACTAGCAATGGACCTAAAACGTCTAGATTCACTATTTATAACCCCGATTAATGTAAACAAGATGGAATTTTCATGCGAACGATTAACTTACTCGTGATATAAGCGATCGCAAAAGAGGAAACCCCGGACACCGCAAAAGAGACCTTAATCCTCGCTCTCTGTTTGTCCATGGCCAAGTCCAGCAAAATTATCCTCACCCCACCAAGCAAGAACATAAACCCCGATGAGATCCCTTCGATAATATATTTCTCGTTCACTCTTCCGGAGAGGAAGACCACCGGTTTTATGTTCCTGTGACAGGATCCTGTGCGCTGCCAAAGCCTGGTGGCTCAACGATGACATCGTAGATGAAGCCAGAGACCGCCAAGAAATATGTGGCCAAGACGAGGGAGAATACAGTCATGGCTGAGTGCAGCGAAAAGGAGGGCACCTTCAGGTGCATGCGGGGTACTCTGAGAGAACTGTAACGAAGATTCGGGATGAGAAGCAAGGGATCCATTGAAGATGACGATGTTAAGTCTTCGCTTGATGATGTCGAGCTCTGGTGTGAACATTCACAGATTACCAACCGAAGAAGTTTCGCTTTACCATTTATTGCCCTGACCCCCTTAATAAAGAAGAATTGTGGGAATTTACCGGAAGTCTGTGTAAAGAGCTAGCTTCAATGTGCGGTGGCGGAGAGAGCTCTTCTGTGGGATGGTACAACATATTTGCATTAGAAATCATAGGAATATTATTGAGTTTACCCATCAACAACCCTCACGAATCTATCTTTCCCCTCCCTTTATTTTCCAGGTTACCCGATTTGACTGACTGACATCTAAATAGGAAGCTCGTGCCAAATTTGGCTCAACCTTGGACGAGTAGCCAGTGTTTTTGGGTGCATTATAACGACAGAACCCTGAGTAGTTGCCACACCAGTCTTTTGCGAGTAGAGGAACGTCTGTCGACATTTTTCCAGGGACGGGGCTTTTCTTAGGGATGGACTTCAAATGGCCGAATTGAGATGAAGATTTAAGCTTTTGCCTGAGCAATTTGTTTTTTCCCTCGATCACTTGGGTTTTTTATGTGACCCGGAGGTATTAGTTACCGTAGCCTTTTAGGTTGGGTTAGCCCGGAATGATGTTGGCCAGATAATGAATCCATAAAACATATAGACAAGATTCATCATTCCAATAATGTAAAACTGAATTTAATTATATTTTGATTAAAAATTATGGAAGAAAATGCATTTCATTATGGAAATAAATATATCTTATACAAATTGAAAAAGTTCTATCTTGATAGAAGTATGAGATACTTTCCCTTCACTTAGTAGGTTTTAGGTTGTTTTTTATTTAATTTGGAGACTCTCAAAACATTAGTTTTGGTGAAAATTTTATTGGAATTTTGTTCATACTATCACTTTCCACTAGAATTTTGGAGAAATCAATTGCCACTATGACTTTCACTTAATTTTAGATAAACTAATATCATTTTATTTCCACTAGAATTTTGGAGAAATCAATTGCCACTTTGAATTTCACTTAATTTTAGATAAACTAATATCATTTTATTTCCACTAATATTATTGAGCATTGTTCATTTAAAATAAATGTTTTTCTGTACCTAAATAAGCATCCAAGGGTTTAGTTTCCATGGTAGTGGTTCAAGCTTACATACATGTTAGCTAACTCTAATAATATTATCTTGTAACAAGTTTATAAATTGATTCAATTGACCTCATTTTTATGTTAATAACTCAATCACCTAAATATTAGTGGTTAGATTGAAAATGGGGTTGTTCTATAATGTTCATGAAACATGAGCCTAATATATATTACATGTGGCTTTATTTTAACCTTATCTTGATGGTTATTTGAACAAACTATTTTTTCAAAAAAAAAAACCAATGTCTCTCTGTGGTGAACCCTATGAAAGTTGATGGTAAGGCCATAGAGAGTCTTTTTTGTATAATCACTAATGATGGGGTGTATACTTGTAAGCAGAATATTAATATACTTGAGAGTTTAGAACTCATGGTGCTCCCACAGTAGATGAGTTCGAACCCTAAAACGTGTGTTCTAGTTTTTTCCCTAGCCAAATCTAGATGGCCCTGGGCAACGTCTTTGTGTTGCTAGTGACCCTTGTTGGTATTATATGGAATGCAATCTTGTTAGGAAAACATCTTCCAGAGGCCACAGAGTTTCATTCTTCTTTGATTGTTGTTCATGTTGAAGTGTTTTGCTTTTTGTGAAAGAAATGCAATGAAATCTTATTTTATGTTAAAGAGCCTTCATAAAATTTCTTGTGGTATGATAGCACACTAATTTGTATGAACCTACCCTTGTAGATTATAATGCAAGTGCAAAGAATTTAGATAAAAGGGGGGTATTTATAGCAACTACTAGAATGATATGGTGTTCCCCTTGCAACATGAGTAAGGAGCACCTTGGCCCTTTCGCCACCTATTCAAACTATTCTTAATGTGATGATAATAGGTCGTGTCACATGGTCAATGGGAATATTTGTTAAAGGAAGGGACGCAAACACAACTAGCCTCCTTCTTTAGTGAATAACAAAAAATTCTTGAGTATTGTGTCAAGCATTTTTTTAGGCATTGAAGACTCCTAAGACATGATCCTTTGGTTACTATTGGAGTCTATTCGAAGGGGTAAGGCACATAATTGAGTTGACATGTTAGTGTAAGACATAAATCCAATAGCTAGGTTACAGGGTGTGCCAACGTATGCTAGGAAGTGTTAGGGAGACAAAAGGGAGAACTAGGTCAAATTAATGCATGGAAATGAATGAATAACAATTTGTGACAGGAAGTGTCAGTGAGTTCCAGGTGTGTTAAGGAGGGAGTGAAAAGGTATGTTAGGCAGTGCTAGGGCATGCTAGAGTCCAGGGAAACATGCCAAGATGTGTCAGGTGTCAGGGTGTCATGTCAATGCATGCCAGGGAGTGTTTGGGAGTGTCAGGGAAACACAAGGGAGCACTAGTTTCAAATGCATGGAAATGAATGAATAAGAATGTGTGTCAGGGAGTGTCAATGAGTTTTAGGTGTGCTAAGGAGGGAGTGACAAGGTGTGCTAGGTAGTTCCAAGGAATGCTATAATTCCAGGGCAACATGCCAAGATGTGCCAAGTGCTAGGGTGTGTCAATGCATGCCAGGGAGTGTTAGTGAGTGCCATGGAAACACAAGGGAGAAATAGTTCAAAATGCATGGAAATGAACAAATAAGAGTGTGTGATTGGGAATATCTGTGAGTTGTAGGTGTGCTAAGGTCAACAACACTTAAGGTCTTTGATCAGTTGTTCACAACTCCGCTTGTGAACATCTCTTTGGTAGGCCCACTTTTTCCATACTACTGCTCCATGATGAAAAGTATAGGGTTATGGAGTTTTCCCTTCTTCTCACTGAATCAATCCTCTGCTACTTTAGTCCTTCAAAGTTTGCACATCGTTATATGAAATACACCTTCCCTTCTACCAATATTTTTTTCCTTCACAAGTATGGAACGTATGGCTCTTCTTTGACAGTCACCTAACAACCCTCCAATTGTACTTAGACTTCCATCAATTTTCCCAACAACAATCAATCCTTTTATTGATCTAGGGCCCACGACACTGCCCTCATCGAGGGATCTTCAAATTTTCCACCTAACAATGATCTGATTCCTCCCAAAATCATTGCTCTTGTGTACCAATTTCTTTGTTGTCCAGTCTATGAATAGATCTGAACTACTCCTCTTATCTTCCTTCTAAAAATTTGTAGATGACTGAAATTGGGTGAAAAATAATCCACTAATTATCCATTGAATAATTTTTATAGGTTGCTTCATATCTCTGTCCAAAACTCTATGGACAATCCACTGAAATAAACTCATCTTCATGTCAATCCATTCTTTATATGCCACATTTATTCTGCTCAGGTTCCACCCTCCTTTGGATCTTTTATCTCCACAAATAGTTCCGCAAACCATATTCCAGATCTGTGGTTTATATTACAGAGATAAACCTCACTCTAAGGGTCACAACCCCTCTTCTTCTACGCGTATTTGTCACAGTCTTAAGGGCATACCTTATGGACTAAACATGCTAGGAAACCACTGTAACTAGGGAATTATACTTTTTTTCTAATTGCTTTAGAACAAACCCTATCCACCATAGAGCTTGATGTAACTTTGATTCTCACAAGAGACAATATAGGGCTTCAACAACTGATTGGTTGACTCTATAATCAAGTTTCAAATCTAGATAGCTTCATAATAAGTATATGAAACTACCATATACTTTGCTTCAGTGGAACTGAATGCAATTGTTTCTTGATTCTTGTTTATTTAATAAAAATGATTTATAAAACGATAATAATGATGTTTAAAATGAGCCTTATGATGGTATACTTATACACATTGATTGTTCACGAGGTGTAGGGGTATGTTTATAACATCATTGCCGTTGAAAGCTTTGTATTGAAAGCACATTAATTAGAATTTTCTTTAGTTAAGCACATTTTTGTGGTGGAATGAAGTTTATCAGATATCTATTTATACTTTGTAGAGGTTTGAATTTGTTTGTCTTTTGAGTGTTGGTGAGGTTTCTTTGTATTTTTTGCATCATAGTCAAAAGTCTTTTGACCTGATTGTTTAACATGAAAGCTTTATGCTTATTGGCAATATATTTGAAATACCTGCATGATCAAGAAACTATGATGGTTAATTGAATTACTAATTAGGTACTATAGAAAGAGGATGATGCTAAGAGGGCTTGCTTGGGTGACTCTGGGAGCAACCTGGAGGTGGTCAAACAAAGCTCTTCTAAGTTACAAATATGAAGAGAAAAAACTGGTGATGTATATGTCGTTGCTCAACCTGGGCTGTATGGAAAATCTTGGCAGAGAGTGTTTACCTTTCTGTGTCTTCGCAAAAGTAGGTTGTCTGGTCACAGAATAAGATCACTACATGTAGGTGATGGTTCTATAGTAAGTTCTTAGCCTTATCTTCAGAATGGCTAACGGAGAGGATCATGTTTGAATACAGGATATAATTTGATGGATTTGGAGATTTAGAGTTAAAGAAAAAATTGTGGTGATGTTTGGATGGGTGTTAATTTGTAGTGTTTTCCATTTTTTTATTTTCTTTGTTTTGATTTCTACCATGCTACCTAGTTGCTTTCCTGTTGCCCTAGCATTTTAACTTTTTCGATGTCTATCTCTCTATTTTTTCTTTCCCCATTTGAAATGTAATCCTTATTTGGTAGGTGTTTTCTTCAATATAGTGAGAAATTTTTTCCATCACACAACTTCTATGGGGTTTGTCTACGCAAATAGCTTGTAAGGCCCATTCATCAAGGTATTTGATGAAATGAAATGATTATCGATGATCACCAACTAATGGTACCTACAAAGATTTACTCTAACAATTATACAGTTTGCCTGTGTCAAAAATTATACAACATTTTAACCTCATGAACTAGTCTCCTCTGTTCTCTTAGCTGATGCTATAAGCACTTATTGCTGTTGTCAAAGCTTTTACTCTCTAGTCACATTGAGCTATTTCAGCTATTTGTGGACATTGATCTATTTTCATTTCATTTCTTCAATTTTTCTGACTGTTATATGTTACCTTTGGCCAGTGCCATTTTTCTTACCTATGCTTTTTCTGCTTAAGCATTCTAGCCAGCCAGAGAAGCAGGGGCAGTAGGAGCCACGCAGTCCAGCCAGAGCCGAACAGGGGTAGCGCAGAGGTAGCAGGAGCCACGCAAGGCTGACGCAGGCCCAGTCAAGGCAGCGTACGGGCAGTGTAATCACTTCAGGTGTGACGCAAGCCCTTACTGAACAGCGCAAAGGCCGACACAAGCCAATCAGGCTGACGTAGAGGGATTCAGAGCAACGTATTACTGTCGTTTTTAATTCTTTGTTGGGTGAACCAGTTTTGGTGCCCAGGATTGTTGTACTTAGAAACTGCATAATAATGAAAACCCTCCAGAGCTAGCTGCACTGGTTTTCCCGTATTGGGTTTTTTCCGGGGACAGTTGTCCAGAAAATTCGTGTGTCACTTTTTCTATGAGCATGTTATTTAGTATTTGATCTGTACATGTAGGTTGCTAGTTGTATTTACTATTTACTTCACTAATTTATTTAATATTTCAGAAATTAACTTGTGACTTAATTCAAGTAGGAGAAGTAAATCAATATACTGCAATAGGGTTTCTTGGATTACGAAATTTTCACATTCCCTAGGTCTAGCTCCATTAGGTCACCTACGGCAACAATTAACGAGTCTAGCTGGGAAAACTCGGTGCTCTGAGGCAATTTGCGTTGTGGTGCCCTACGGGAGTGCCGTCCTGCCAGAACTTGGGCCAATTCCAATGGTGGAATATCTGGATACCTCAAGCACTAGCTCTAGGATCAAGTTTTTTGTAGGTGTTCCCAAGGATAGAACCTGGTAGGATCAATTTGACCTATAAAATTAAAAAATCTTTTCTGATCCTTTTCCATCACCTTATCTAGGATAGGAACATCATTGGTTACTAAATTCCATCCCCGAACCTGGGTTGGGTCCACTTGGCCCCGTGTTGTCCCATTTGGTGCCAAAGGCCTTTCATCAAGGACCATTTGGGAATCCATGTTCCCAAAGGATTTTATGGATTAAGAACTTCCTTTATCAGTCTTATTCTTCTCCCTCAACCCTTCAATCCCCCTCCTCTCTCCCTAGAAGATAAATTCCCTTGCTTAAAAGGAAAGTGAGTCCCAACATTCGTTGTGACAAAAACACATCATAACCATAGGGTGTTTTAGCAAGTATCTGTATTCATATGCACAAGAGTATAATCTTTCAGTACAATGCCCTATATCTCTTGAGTTTCCCAAAGAAAAAGCCCTTTACACTTTCCCCGTAGGGAGTTTTATAGCACAAAACTTGCCCTTTGGGCTTCCCGAATTTTCGCCTGCCTGCATGTTGAGTTGCCTCGTGACCTGGAAGAGGTTGCGACCTGCGCCCTGTCTGGTGTGTGCGACTTGCGACCTGGATAGGCAGTGCGACCTGCGACTTGCCCGGGCGGTGCGACTTGCGACCTGCCTCTAACCATTTCCAATGCCTTATTGTTACCGGGCTACGAAGATGGACGCGCAATGGTGAGGTCAGGGGCGTCAATCTGCTGCTCTTTGAGGAAACCTTGCCATGTCTGGTACTCTGCCGCTATGGGGGAAACAAGATGGACCTCCTCTTTCAACCGATGCATGCATTCCAAAGCATTTGGAACTAGAGTTTCCTTTTTTTGTGAGATCTAGTTGGAAAGAGAGGCAAGTTTGGTATAAATCCGGACTGGTGTGGCAAGAAACTGATCCAGATGTTCTTGAGATGCTGCGGGCTCGGGGGCGGCAGCAGCTTGCTTGATGGGCTGCAGAAATGAATGGATTTCTTGATCCACTTATTCCCAGGCTTTCTCTTCGTCCAATGCCCCAAGCGAAGGAATGTGGTGAAGAGTGCGCATCGAGTCGATGCCGCTGATCAGGTGGTTGTATGAAGACATTACTTTGTCCAGGTCCTTGGAAAGTTTGTCCTTAGACTGTATTGCCATACGGAGCTGGACCTTAGCATCCTATGTATGAATCCAACCCCTCTTGGGAAAATTCTCAGGTGCCCGAGGGTATCGCACTGTCCAATCCATCATTCTGTCTAAGGCTTGTGAGGCCTCCTTTAGCTGCTCGTGCTTTTGCTTAGTTTCTGCTCGTGCTCTTACCAATGGGGCGACTGTTTGTTTGATGGTGAACATTTCTCCATACACCTGCCTCATGATTGCTTCTAACACATCACACTCTTTTAGAATGGCCAATGGGACTTCATTGACCGGGGGAGTCTGGTTTCGAAGTTGTTGAACTTCTGCTTTCAACTCTGATTTCTCCTGTTCTGCCCTTTTCTCCTGTTGCTCGGCTGCTTGTAGTCTATTTTGCAGAGAGACTATTTCTCTACTCATTCTGGTTACATTTTCTTCCGTGGCTGCGGTGAAAGCCGTGCCTGCCGATGCTATCATCACGGGATTAGTCCTGGTATCAAGGACTGTGTCTTTGCCTGTTGCAACTGTGGATGTGGCGGAGGGACTTTGCGCCAGAGACCTTCTTTTCTCTTGCTGGATTTTGAAAGAGAATTGATCGAATGTGAGTCTGGTGAGGTCGAATACCTCCTCTTCCTGCCCCTGGGGGAACTAACATCAGAGAGCTTGGTACCGCCCAGGGGTATCTCGAGGGGAGTCACCTCGAGGTCTTCTATCATTTCATCCTCTTTTTATTCTCTATTCTTTTCCTTTTCTTCCTTTCGCCGGCGTTCTGTTTCTGCCGCTGCTTCTATTTCGGCCTTCCTCTTCCGCTCGGCTGCAGCAGCTTGTTCTGCCTTCTTTTGGCGTTCAACTTCTACTCTGTCCAGCTCTTCCTTGAGTGCCCGTTATGCTGCGGCCTATGCCTCCTTTTCCTCCTTTTCTTTCCTGGCCTCCTCGGCCTGCTTCTTCTTCTGCGTTGCCTTCGAACTCTTCTTGCGCTCTTCCTCGTCCTCCTTTATCTTCTTTTCTCTTTCTTGCTGGGCTTTTGACTCTGCTTCTTTCTGTTGGATAGATGTAATAAGCCCTGTGCTGGTCCGAGACTTTTTGGGTAGAGAGGAAGAGGCACCTCCCAGCCGACGGCTCCTGTCTTCTAGGCTCTGATCATCCGGATCCTCTTGGCCAAAGTCTGCCTCCGGAGCAAATTGTCTCTCGGTGTTGTACCAGTTCCTTCTTTCGTCTTCTTCCGGGCACTCTATATGTTGGTAGTTCCACTTGAATTTAGCTTTCTTGCAATGTTCAGGAACTACTCTCTCCGGGTCGTATGTTCGGTGCTCTAGTGCCCCAAGGTGATAGCTTTTCATCTCTTCTCCCTCCGCTGCTACCTCTTTGAAGTCTTTAACTGTGCACGCGCCGATGGTGAGGGGTAGCGTGGGACACGACTTATTTTTACCTTTAGACAGGACACTGGAGAAGCCCTGGGACATTTGGAAGCATACCTCCTGAATGAGCATTTTGTCTGTAACAAAGCGAGGCATAGCATGTGGTGCCCTGAAAGATCCAAAGACTCGGATAGAAAGTATATCCGGCGAGAAAGGGAATGAATGTGCCACTTGGCCTAGAGGTCTCTCAGCCCTCTAAGACATGCAAGGGGGTGTCTTGGCCAAATATTCTTCTATATAGAGCGGGGGATAAATTCTTGGGTGCTCTATATCTGTTTATTACTGGACTCCCAAAAACCTTGATTTGCGAGATGAATTGCACGGGTCTGCGCGGAATCCCAGTTGTGTGCCCATCCCTCAAAGTGTAACCTCGCGCAGACAGCATCCAGTAGGTAAGAGGCCATGTATAATTCGGCAGGCATTCCATCATCTGGGGCCAAAGTCGAGGACAAGTTTGTCTGCATTGAAGTCATCAATATGCCAGCCCAGTTGAAACGGGTGCCATGCACCGTTACATATTCCATGATCGTAGCCCAAGTGCCGTTGAAGGTGGAGCAATCAGGGTGCCCGTACAGTCTGCAAAGCATGGCGGCTACTAATTTATAAAACTTTCTCAGGCTAGCCACCGGATATTCTTGGTCTTTCTTGACTTTAAATTTCTCGGGATCCTCCCACCATTGTCTAATAGTGTCCACTACAGGGACTGCGTGAGCAAGAGCCCATTCTTGTGTGAAGTACTCTTCTGGGCGAGGCAATGAGTAATAGAGGTGGGCGTCCGAGCCTACGAGTGTTGCGAAAGCCTTGCCTTCGCTGTCTCGGATCACGAACTTCTTAGGGTCCGTTCTCTGTATGATCCAGTCTATAACCTCTGGGCATGGAAATATGGTCGGATGCGCCCCTGCGAGATGCAGTTTGGACCTTTTGATGTTTAAGTATATTTCCCGATCTGGGAGATCTTCTGGGAATTCCTCTTCCGGTATGGCGAACTCATGATACACTTGGTACCATCGCATGTTGTCTTCTTTTGCAAATGTACATAGTGTATCCCTGTATATCGGGGGTGGGGATAGCATGTCCAGCTCCTCAACTTCTTCCACCACTTGCTTGTCCTTCTTCCGGGACACTGGGGGTGCGACGTCGTTAGAATCTGAGATAACAGGTATACACTTCAGGTCTCCTTCAAGTTCACCTGTTAAATTCATAAAGGAATCCCAAGATAAGAATGACATGATGATATAAAGCCAATTTCAGTTTATCAATGAAGTTTAGCTGAGACACATGTAAAACTGGGTCACTGGTTTACTAGGTCGTAGGGTCGCAGATTGCAAGAAGAGACCCAGGTGTGACCTTGCGACCTTGCGACTAGGTCGCAGGGTCGCGGGGTCGCAAATTACGAAAACAGAGGAAAAATGTGACCTTGCGACCTCGCGACCAGGTCGCTGGGTCGCTGGGTCGCAACTCTCCGAAAAATTGGGAAATGCGACCTTGCGACCTTGCGACTAGGTCGCTGGGTCGCTAGGTCGCAAATTCCAAAATCCGAAGAGAATGCGACCTTGCGACCTCGCGACTAGGTCGCTGGGTCGCAGGTCGCGCTAGGGCTTGCCGGGGGGTTTTGGGCGCGCGCGGCGTGAAGGTTTTCTCCCTCTAACTGGAAAATTATAAGGCTAAAAGGGTCCAGGCAGAGTTGAGGGGTGGCTTTGGGAGCAGGGGACAAGGCCATGAAAAGCTGAACAGGAAATGTGGTGAGCTTGGGCAGTTGTGGTGAAAGCAGGGTTATAAACAATCCTAAATTGAAACAAAAATGTAAAAGCTCATACAGGGGGAAATTTAAAGGCCTAAGAAGACATGGGTTTGGTAAGAAATGCTCATAATGGAAAAAACAGGAGGGAAATGGCAACTTACCCGGGAAAATCGCGCCAGTCGAGCTGTCAGAGACGTTTTCTTTCAATTCGCTGAATGTGAAAAATGCGACCTAGCGACCTCCTTTATATAAAAGGTCGCACGTGCGGGCATTTAATGCGGGGTCGCTGGGTCGCAAATCTAGTTTTTTCGGGGTTTTGCGACCTCGCGACACAGGGTCGTGGGGTCACACAAAAGATCATTTGTCAGCACTTTTCATTAAAATTGGAGTTTTAGACTCGCGACTGGGGGTTGGCGGAGATTGTGATTTTCATCGAAGTTTAACTTAGCGACCTTGCGACCTTGCGACCCTTAGGTCGCAGGGTCACAAGGTCGTAGAGTCGCAATTTTCTAAAAAAATAGTTTTGCGACTTGGCGACTTGGCCTTATGGATTCTTCACCTGGTTTCTCTCTAGTTTCAAGGGGCTCCAAAAAATTGAAATGGGGTTTTTTTTTGGAGGGTGTTGTAGGGGCTACAACAAATGGCGATTCACTGGACGAACCCAGAGTCTATGCCGATGGTTTGTCTTGGTGGGGGGAGGGAGGGGTTTCTGCTGACTATTTTCTTTTACCTTGTGGTTGAGATTGCCTAGCCTTTTGGCACCTTGGTAGGTTGCTCAACCTGCTGGCCTGTTCGTGTGCTGTTTAACCAAAATTCATTCCTTCACGTCTTCGGACTGGAAGGGTTGGAGAACTCGAGGCAGCTATAGGGTCCGGTATGATTATTTTGTCCTCATCGTTTTGCTCCACTGCCAACTAACCTCTCGGTCCCGGCAGAGTCACTTCCTAGGAATCGTGAACGTTTCTCCACTACTAGCGAGCCTGGTCAGTACCCCGGCGGAGTCGTTACATCACCTCTCTGCGTAGGAAGCCTTTCTTAATCCTTTACCCTTTATTAGTGTGCTATTGCACTTATTTTGAATGTGCCTGAGGCACTTATTTAGATGTGCTCGTGGCACTTATTTGAGATGGAAATTTAGCTTGGGTGGATGAGGGATCCCGACTTATTTTGCTTGCAAAGAGGTTGTTCCTGGTATGGTATGAGTACTTTGGTTCTTCCCAGATTCCCTGTTGTAGCATAGAGTACCTCTTTTCCTTTCTGATCTGGTTACCATTACATCGTATTTTCTTTGCAGACACCTTCTCAGACTGGCAAGGTAGGCTTACCACTTAATGACTTGTGCTAGGTCATATGCTGCCTTCAGGTGCAGAGAACAAGCAAGCTTTTGCCACCTTCGAGTTTATCAGAAAAGGCCTCCCATCAGCTTAGAACCTGTTGCAATGTGCCAATTGCGTGGCTCTAACAGATCCTTCTTTAAAATTTTATTTTATTTTATATTATTTATTTATTTATTTTTATTTTTATTTTTATTTTTATTTTTTTTATTTTTTTGTGAACAAAGGCGAGAAAATAAACTATGGTACAAGGATAAGATAGCCCTCTAAGGGCTGCTAAGTGAAATAGTGTTTGAGGTCATGCCCATTTACTGAGAGGACCTTGACTCGTCCCTCAAGGGTTTGCAATCTAAATGTGTGGGATCCTAACTTCTCCTTAATTTTGAAAGGGCTTGTCCATAGTGCTTGGAACTTGGAATGCTTCCCCTTTTCCTCATGAGCTTTGTCCCACTTTAGGACCAGGTCTCCTACCTCAAAATTTTTATTCCCTGTAGATTTTCTATCAAACCATCTCTTGATTCGGCTCTGGTGGATGGCGAACTTTTCCCTAGTTTTTTTCCTTTCTTCCTCCAACTTCAGCAAGGTGTCGATTTGAGTCTGCAAGGTAGGGCATGGGGTACCATGACATTCTTGGGACAGCTGAAGGGTAGGGAGAGATAGATGGGGAGGAAGAGCAGCTCCTTTTCCATACATGAGAAAATAGGGAGAGGTGCCTAGGGAGGACTTGGGAGTGATACGGTCAGCCCAAAGTGCATTGTGAAGGGCATTGTGCCAATTGCGCTAGTGGGACAATAGGGTCTTCTTAATAATACGAATAAGATTCTTATTAGTTGACTCAGCTAATCCATTTCCCTGGGGATAATAATTTGTAGAATGTTTCAGAACAATATCATTTTCCAGCGCAAAATCATATAATTTAAAAGATGAGAAGTAAGTCGCATTATCGAAAACCAAGGAAGTTGGAACTCCAAACCTGGTGATGATGGAATGCGTGAGGAATTCTATTACCTCCTGATCATTGATTCGGTGTAAAGGTGTTGCTTCAACCCACCTGGTGAAATAATCAGTAGATGTAAGGATATACTGGTGTTGTTTGGAAGAGTGAGGTGTGATTTCGCCAATTACATCCAAACCCCACTGTTGGAAAGGCTCCTCCACTGCTACTGAGAGTAAGGAGGCGACTGGATGTGCTTCTTGGTTTGCAAACTTCTGGCACTAGATGCATTTTCGAACATATGCATGCGCATCTCTGAAAAGAGTAGGCCAATAGTATCATGTGCGCATTATCTTATGGGCGGTAGTATCTCCGGCAAAATGACCTCCAGCTAGTCTGTCATGTAGTTCGGTCAAGATTTTCTGTGCTTCGTCATGTTCCAAGCAGCGTAATAGGACCCCATCGTAATGTTTCTTGAACAACTTCCCTCGAATCAGTTGGTGGGATGCAGCTTTGAGTCTTATCGCGCGTTTCTGCCGGGCAGTTAGAGCAGGGTCTAGGGTGCCTTGGGCCAAATATCTTGAAATGTCGGAATACCAAGAAGGGCTACTTTGCTGAGGCACATGGTCGCTCTGATACATGTCAATTTCTTGTTCCCAACATTCTTCTTCAATTCCATGGGAACTTGCAGCTTCCGCGGCCATTTGGCATAAGCCCTGTCCTTTAATGGTGTGTGCCGGTTTAAATTCTAAATCGTATTCTTTCAAGCATGCCACCCAGTTGCCTCGCCTCTCGCCTAGCTCCTGCTGCACGAAAAGTGAGCGGACAGCTGGGTGTGGAACAAAAACCGTGACATGATTTTTCAAGATGTAGGGCCTAAAATGCTTGACCGCTTTGTAGACCGCATAGGCTTGCTTTTCGATTTCTGGGTAGTTCAACTCAGCTCCTTGTAAACTGGTGCTCATGAAATAAATGGGCCGTTCATTGTTGTTGCCATCTTTCTGCGTAAGGACAGCCGCAAGTGAGGAATCTGAAGCAAAAGTATACAGGATAAAGCCTTTTCCAAAATCTGGACTTTGGAGGGAAGGAGCTTCAGCTATAGCCTGTTTGATTTTGTCGAAGGCATCCCTTTCCGGCAGATTCCATTGGAACATAGCATTCTTTTTAATCATTCCCTGCAGTGGTCTGACTATCTGGGCGAAATCCGAGACGAATTTACGGACAAAATTGATTTTCCCCGGGAAAGATTGCATTGCTTTCTTGTTGCTCGGGGGAGGAATCTGAGCAATGGCTTTCGCCCGTTCTGGATCAACTACAATTCATTTCTTGGTTATAATGTGGCCTAGCAGGTTTTCCTCTGCCACGGCGAAAACACTCTTTTTAGGGTTGAGCGATATCCCGTACCTTCTGCACCTCTCGAAGATTTGCTTGAGATGGCGTAAATGATCGCCCCTGCATTTTGAAAACACAGTGATGTCGTCCAAATAGACCACCACGCTCTACCCTATCAAACCCCGGAAAGCTATATCCATGGCTCGTTGGAAATTTTACCC
This sequence comes from Pinus albicaulis, assembly GCA_034641835.2. Lineage (NCBI taxonomy): Eukaryota > Viridiplantae > Streptophyta > Pinopsida > Pinales > Pinaceae > Pinus > Pinus albicaulis. The sequence continues at coordinate 1,288,635,461 of CM076570.1, forward strand.
CGCATTGATCAACCCAAAGGGCATGCGCCTGAAAGAAAAGGTTCCCCATTTGGTCCGGAAGGTGGTTTTCAATCTGTCCGATTCAGTTACCAGCACCTAGTTATAACCGGAGAAGCCATCTAATAGGGAGAACATTTCAGATCCAGACACAGCTTGTAATATCTGTTCCATGGGTGGCACCGGGTAGTTGTCTTTGTTTGAGGCCCGATTCAGATTATGGAAATCTACGCACAAGCGGATCTCGCCAGACTTCTTTCATACTGGTACCAAATTTGACACCCACGTGGAGTGACGAACTTTGAAAATAATGCGTGCATCCAAGAGCTTCTTAAGTTCTTTCAGAATCATTGGCTCCAAAGCTGAATGCACTTTTCTGAGTTTCTGTTGGAAGGGCTTAACGCCTTCCTTCACGGGTATCACGTGCTGAATGATTCGAGTGTCGTACGTACGTAAATCGTCATACGTCCAAGAAAAGATGTCTCGATACTTCCAGAATAATTGGGTGAAGGTCTGTGTCTCCTCATCACTACAGTATTTGCCGAGGTTAACGAAATTTGGGTTCTCATCTGATCCCAAGATCACTTGCCGATGTGCCAATATGGAACTTTGCACTTTGGTGTTCGGGGGCCCGCGGAATCGGCTTTGCAGATCAAAGAGATTTTCTAATGACACCACCCCCTTGGGCATGATGTTCTCTTTTCTTTCATCATGCTCTTTCTGCAAAGCATGCTCATGCTCCTCCTCGTCTATCGCCGCGTCCTTGAATACTTCAGCATTTAACATAAAGTCCAATATCTGTTGATCATAGTTAAAAACGCGTAGATTAGTAATGTTGTCTGGAACAGAGGGTCTATATATAACTTCAATAGAAAAATCATCCCTCAAAGGGGTAAATCTAGCAGTAGCATTAGCCAGAGTATCAGCTGCTGCATTGTGCATTCTAAGAACAGATTTAATTCCAAATGCATCAAAAGCAGAAATCAATCGCCGTACCTCTTGTTGATACGCCTTTAAATGTGGAGATAAACAGTGAATAGTGTTGCGTACCTGGTGAGTGATAATCTTGGAATGTCCAATGACCTGTAAGCATTTTACCTTCAAATCCAGCGCCTTCTTAAGTTCGAGGATTAAAGCCTCGTAATCGGCAGTGTTGTTGGTGCACTGGAACTCTAGCCGACATGAGATTAAGAATTTATTCTTGTAAGGGTCAAGCAAGATGCAGCCCGCACCAGCTCCGTCATGGGTCTTGGAACCGTCATAATACAAGGTCCACATGTCACTTTCCGGCTCCTTCGGGGTAATAGGTTATGGAGGGGTTTCGACTGGGTGTGAGACAGGGGTGACTTGCTCCTCCGCGACAAGTGCTAGTTCAGATTGGACCTCGGGGCCTACGGAAGACTGAGGGGGTTGGTAACATCTGAATATGGCTTCCAGAAAACACATTCCAAGCTCCTCCTGGGCAAAGCTAATGGGTTCATTAACGACATCCAAATCAGTCATGGTGTGTTTCATATATGGTTCACTTTCGACCTTGATTTGATTATTCCGCCCCTTGTAAGGAAGCCACAAGTGGGACCAGTCAGTGGTGAAATAGCCTTGCAACTTGCTGGACCAGTCCCTGCTAAGAAATAGGCCATATGATTCAGGGATGTCAAAAACCACAATGTCAATGCATTGATGGACCCTAGAGTCTGACGACAGGCGGATGATGACATTGTTCAACTCTCCTATGGATGGCACCTGTGATCTGTCGAGTTGTATGATCTTTGCGTCAGTTTTCTCCGGGTGAATGTTCAGCTTTTTACAGATAGATAGGGGCATGACGTTTGTAGAGGCACCGGAGTCGACTAGACAGTTGTGGACGTTGAAGTTAAAAATCTCGAAGGACAAAAGGAAAGGAGGCGTGGATCCTCTTGAGTTCATATTGATGGCGTTTACTATAGACTGTACATCTGGACCGGCTTGCGCAGACGTGTTGCTCACAGTCTTCGTAGCTGAAGTATTGGCGAAAGCTTTTAGAATGAGCTCTCTTTGGTTGGTAATGCGGGCAAGCTCGTAGAGAGAAATATTTGCTCTTGTTTTTTTCATATCCTCAACAATGTTATAGCTAGAATCCGGTTGAGGGCTAGGCTCGTTAGTGGTTTTTGGGGATTCTGCCGGGAGCTTTCCCTTTTGACTTGCTCGGGTAATGTTATTTACGGGCTTCTCCAGGGCAGATTGTTTTCCGTTCCCTGGGGGTAGAATTTTTCTTAGGAGAGGCCTTTTCTTGTCTTCATAAGATTGCTCTGGAACAGGTCCTTTGCTCCTTAAACTATAATTCCGTACGAGCTGGTCTTTGGGATTGTCTGCCATGTTGATATCAATGGAGGTAAGGCTGCCCCCCCCTCGGATTATGTCAAAAGCTAGGATAGAGGACCCTGGTTCTTCGTTCGGGGGTGGATCCTTATCGTGATCGGAAACATCATCCTCCGTCACATCCCCTGGGGTTTGGTCATCTAAAAGCTGATTAACTACTGCTGTCATGCTGCCAATCCATTGAGGGCACGTTTTTTCAGAGTGGGCAGCATGGTGGAAAGAACAGAAGTTATCTTTCCCTATTTCTTCCGCATTGAGAGCAGTATTCGGGTTAGACAGAGGTCTATTAGTGTTGGGATTGCTTTTTCTGAAAAAGGGTTTGGGTGGTTTAGTGCTAGTTGTGGATTATGTGCCCTTTCTCCTTAGGTCAGTGACTTCATTCGTTAAGAGCTTGAGGGTTTTTGCCATGCTTTCAAAATCAAACGCATCTTTATCCATATATGTGGTCTTAGGAGTGGAGGATTGACCCCTTTTTGTGATAGGCTTGTGATCATCTCTCCCTTCGTGATCGATGGCTCCTATCGAAAGCATGTCTTTCTGTACAGTGAGAGCAGCCTCATAATTAGCCGTAAGGGTAGCACGGGCTTCACGTTCGACGAAAATGGTGATGTCCCTAGGGAGAGCCTTGGTATAGTAGTCAATGGTGATTGAGTCATCCAACGCCAGGTTTGGGGGAAACTTCTGCAGTATGGTAGCGAAGCGTTGGTTGAAGTCCTTAACCTTCTCCTTTTTATGACACTTGATGGTGCTCAATTCCGTGAGAAGCATGGAAGGAGTTTTATCTTCTGAAAACTTCTGCAGGAATACGCGACGGAATTGGTCCCATGAAGTGATAGAGGCACTGGGGAGAGAGCGGTACCATGTGGCCGCTTTGTTTTCGAGAGTATGGGGAAACAGTCGACATGCGACATCATCGGACTGGACTCTCATGATTTGCAGAGACAAATAGAAGCTGCTGATATGATCTTCAGTTAAGGTGCCTTTCTCAGGGTCAAACTTGGGGAGGTGTTTCTCCGGATGCCTAGGCAGATCGTGGAGTGGGCCCAAAAGATTTAATGGGGATTGAGCCATCCAGGCTAGGGGTTGCACTCTCCTAGCCTGCTGGTGGTGCCTAAACTCAGGCTCAGATTCACCTCCCGAACCTGAGACCGATGCTTCTGACTCATGACGAGAGTGTTCGTCTTGGTGTCTCCCCCGGTAAAGAAAGTCTATAAGATATCCCAAGTTGTGGACAGGAGGCCTAATTGGGTTTGGGTGACAGTTGCGAGCTTGGATTCCTGGGCCTCGGCCTCTATCTCCTCTACCTCCAACCCCTCGGCCTATATTTTCTTCTTCTTCATTTCTGCAAGCTCTATTCCTTTCTCCTTCATTTCTGCGAGTTCTATTCCTTTCTCCTTCATTTCTGCGAGCCCTATTTCCCCCGTCTACATTTCCTCGGCCTCTATCTTCTTCACCATCCCCAAGTGGGGGATGTGCCTGGTTGTTGTTTTGCCGAGTCTGGTTAGGCTGGGAGTCGGGGAAAGGTTCGGTGTCACAAAATTCTTCACCCTCTTGGAGAATCGGGTCATTTTCCTCAACAGCAGTGCCGAGGTCTTCCAACATGAGATTTACGAGCTCGAGTATGGTACTTGCAAGGGCACCATTACGGGTGATGTTCTCAGCAAGGGTTCGAGTGTGGGCAAGGTATTCCATGATTGGAGTAAACAGTAAATTTCTAATAAGATCGCGGGCAGCTGGGCGCAAGGCTCTCAACTGCGCTCTGGTGATTTCGTAATATCGAGTCTCCCCCCCTGGGATATCTTCCAGAGGAGGAGGGACAGGTTCATTGTTTATGACCTCCCCTTGGGGAGTTTGTGATGGAAAGTTTGTTGTATGCTGGGAGGCTGCCATTCAGGCCCTCCTTCTAGCGCCAAATCTGTTGACGGGAAAATTTGTCTGGCCAACAGTAGGGGATCTCCCCGGTAGAAAGTCCCAATTAGACCTTGAACCGTTTGGAGTAGGGATCCCGTCCGGGGTGTGGGTCCGGCTACCGCTTAAGACGCCTTCCCTTCGGTCTCAAAAGAACCTGATTGGACCTGCGGACACACACTTATTCACATGATACAGAATACATGATTGATGCATTAAACACGAATCAAACACTATGCGTAGCAAGATTATAAATAAAGCATGTACACCTCAGGAGATGTCATTAGCAACACATCTTTGGGGGTACTGCTTGTAAGGTAATCTGACCACGAAAGAAATAGTTCTTTATGGCGAGATGTCCCTTTATTTTCTGAAAGATAAAACGAAATGCTAACAAAATAGTTCATTAACATTCATTAATAGAACAGATGATAAATTGAACATCATTGATACAACACAGGTAGCCATGATGCATAAATGATGACATAAAGAGTGCAGCTTCATTAATCATAGGATGTTCTGAAACTGTACAAGGAATACACACAATGTTCGCGCGGCAAAACACATCATAACCATAGGGTGTTTTAGCAAGTATCTGTATTCATATGCACAAGAGTATAATCTTTCAATACAATGCCATGTATCTCTTGAGTTTCCAAAAGTCAAAAGCCCTTAGCATTTTCCCCGTAGGGAGTTCTATAGAACAAACCTTGCCCTTTGGGCTTCCCGAATTTTAGTCTACTTGTCTGTTGAGTTGCCTTGCGACCTGGAAGAGGTTGCGACCTGCGACCTGTCTGATGTGTGTGACTTGCGACCTGGATAGGTAGTGCGACCTGCGACTTGCCCGGGCGGTGCGACCTGCGACCTGCTTCTAACTGCTACTAATGACTTGCTGCTACCGGGCTACGGAGATGGATGCGCAATGGTGAGGTCAGGGGCATCAATCTGCTGCTCTTTGAGGAAACCTTGCCATGTCTGGTACTCTGCCGCTATGGGGGAAACAAGAGGGACCTCCTCTTTCAACCGATGCATCCATTCTAAAGCATTTGGAACTAGAGTTTCCCTTTTTTGTGAGATCTGGTTGGAAAGAGAGGCAAGTTTGGTATAAAACCAAACTAGAGTGGTAAGAAACTGATCCAGATGTTCTTGAGATGCTGCGGGCTCGGGGGCGGCAGCAGCTTGCTTAATAGGCTGCAGAAATGACTGGATTTCTTAATCGACTTGTTCCCAGGCTTTCTCTTCGTCTAATGCCCCAAGCAAAGGAATGTGGTGAAGAGTGTGCATCAAGACGATGCCGCTGATCAGGTGGTTGTAGGAAGACATTACTTTTTCCAGGTCTTTGGATAGTTTGTCCTTAGACTGTATTTCCATGCGGAGCTGGACCTTAGCATCCTGTGTATGAATCCAATCCCTCTTGGGCAAATTCTCAGGTGCCCAAGGGTATCGCACTGTCCAGTCCATCATTCTGTCTAAGGCCTGTGAGGCTTCCTTGAGCTGCTCATGCTTTTGCTTAGTTTCTGCTCGTGCTCTTACCAATGGGGCGACTGTTTGTTTGATGGTGAACATTTCTCCATACACCTGCCTCATGGTTGCTTCTAACACATCACACTCTCTTAGAATGGCTAGTGGGACTTCATTGACCGGGGGAGTCTGGTTTCGGAGTTGTTGAACTTCTGCCTTCAACTTTGATTTCTCCTGTTCTGCCCTTTTCTCCCGCTGCTCGGCTACTTGTAGTCTATTTTGCAGGGAGACTATTTCTCTACTCATTCTGGTTACATTTTCTTCCATAGCTGCAGCGAAAGCCGTGCCTGCCGATGCTATCATCACAGGATTAGTCATGGTATCAAGGACTATGTCTTTGCCTGTTGCAACTGTGGATGTGGCGGAGGGACTTTGCGCCAGAGACCTTCTTTTCTCTTGCTAGATTTTGAAAGAGAATTGATCGAATGTGAGTCTGGTGAGGTCGAATACCTCCTCTTCCTACCCCTGGGGGGAACTAACATCAGAGAGCTTGGTACTGCCCAGAGGTATCTCGAGGGGAGTCACCTCGATGTCTTCTATCATTTCATCCTCTTTTTCTTCTCTATTCTTTTCCTCCTCTTCCTTTCGTCGGCGTTCAGTTTCTACCGCTACTTCTATTTCGGCCTTCCTCTTCCGCTCGGCTGCAGCAGCCTGTTCTGCCTTCTTTTGGCATTCAGCTTCTGCTCTGTCCAGCTCTGCCTTGAGTTCCCGTTCTGCTGCGGCCTGTGCCTCCTTTTCCTCCTTTTCTTTCCTCGCCTCCTCGGCCTGCTTCTTCTTCTGCGTTGCCTTCAAACTCTTCTTGCGTTCTTCCTCATCCTCCTTTAGCTTCTTTTCTCTTTCTTGCTAGGCTTTTGCCTCTGCTTCTTTCTGTTGGATAGATGTAATAAGCCCTGTGATGGTCCGAGACTTTTTGGGTAGAGAGGAAGAGACACCTCCCAACCGACGACTCCTGTCTTCTAGGCTCTGATCATCCGGATCCTCTTCGCCAAAGTCTACCTCTGGAGCAAGTTGTCTCTCGGCGTTGTACCAGTTCCTTCTTTCGTCTTCTCCTGGGCGCTCTATATGCTGGTAGTTCCACTTAAATTTAGCTTTCTTGCAGTGTTCAGGAACTATTCTCTCCGGGTCGTATGTTCGGTGCTCTAGCGCTCCAAGGTGATATATTTTCATCTCTTCTCCTTCCGCTGCTACCTCTTTGAAGTCTTTAACTGTGCACACGCCAATGGTGAGGGGTAGCGTGGGCCACGGCTTCTTTTTACCTTTAGACAGGACACTAGAGAAGCCCTGGGACATTTGAAAGCATACCTCCTGAATGAGCATTTTGTCTGTAACAAAGCGAGGCATAGCATGAGATCCAAAGACTCGGATGAAAGTATATCCGGCGAAAGGGAACCAATGTGCCACTTGGCCTAGAGTCTCTCTGGCCCGCCAAGACATGCAGGGGGCATCTTGGCCAAATATTTTTCTTTATAGAGCGGGGATAAATACTTGGGAGATTTTCTCTATATCCTGTTTATACCTGGACTCCCAAAACACCTTGATTTGCAGATGGATTGCATGGGTCTACGCGGAATCCCAGTTGTGTGCCCATCCCTCAAAGTGTAACCTCGCGCAGACAGCATCCAGTAGGTAAGAGGCCATGTAGAATTCGGCAAGCATTCCATCATCTGGGGCCAATGCCAAGGACAAGTTTTTCTGCATTGAAGTCATCAATATGCCAGCCCAGTTGAAATGGGTGCCATGCGCCGTTACATATTCCATGATAGTAGCCCAAGTGCCGCTGAAGGTGGAGCAATCAGGGCGCTCGTACAGTCTGCAAAGCATGGCGGCTACTAATTTATAAACCTTTCTCAGGCTAGCCACCGGATATTCTTGGTCTTTCTTGACTTTAAATTTCTCGGGCTCCTCCCACCATTGTCTAATAGTGTCAACTACAGGGACTGTGTGAGCAAGAGCCCATTCTTGTGTGAAGTACTCTTCTGGGCGAGGCAACGAGTAATAGAGGTGGGCGTCCGAGCCTACGAGCGTTGCGAAATCCTTGCCTTCGGTCCCGGCGGAGTCGCACGGCAGGAATCATGAACGTTGCTTCGCTACCCGGCCGAGCTGGTCATTGCCCACGGAGTCGTTACATCACGTCTCTTCCCGGGAAGCCTTTCTCAATCCTTTGCCCTTTATTAATGTGCTATTGCACTTATTTTGAATGTGGGCACTTATTTAGATTAGCTCATGGCACTTGTGGAGAATGCAATTTGCACAGGTGGATAGAGATCCAGGCGCTTATTTTCTTCTTGGAAGGTTGTTCCTGGTCTGGTATGAGGACTTTGGTTTTTCCCAGATACCCTGTCGTAGCATAGAGTACCTCTTTTCCCTTCTGGTCTGGTTACCACTACACCGTATTTTCTTTTGCAGACACCCTCTCAGACTGGCGAGGTAAGCTTCTCGCTTGATGACTTGAGCTCGGTCATATGCTACCTTCAGGTGCAGAGAACAAGCAATATTTTTCTGCCTTTGAGTCTATCAGAAAAGGCTTTCCATTAGCATAGAACCTGTTGTAGTGTGCCAATTGCGTGGCTCTAACAGATCCTTCCTTTAAAATTTTATTTTATTTTATTTTTTATTTTTATTTTTATTTTTTTTATTTTTTAACAAGCACGAGACAAGAAACTATGGTACAAGGATAAGATAGCCCTCTAAGGGCAGCTAAGTGAAATAGTGTTTGAGGTCATGCCCGTTTACCGGGAGGACCTCGACTCGTCCCTCAAGGGTTTGCAATCTAAATGTGTGGGATCCTAACTTCTCCTTAATTTGGAAAGGGCCTGTCCATAGTGCTTGGAACTTGGAATGCTTCCCCTTTTCCTCATGAGCTTTGTCCCACTTAAGGACCAGGTCTCCTACCTCAAAATTTTTATTCCCTGCGGATTTTCTATCAAACCATCTCTTGATTCGGCTTTGGTGGATGGCCAAATTTTCCCGGGTTTTTTGCCTTTCTTCCTCCAACTTCAGCAGGGTGTCGATTCGAGTCTGCAAGGTAGGGCATGGGGTACCATGACATTCTTGGGACAGCTGAAGGGCAGGGAGAGATAGATGAGGAGGAAGAACAACTTCTTTTCCATACACGAGAAAATATGGAGAGGTGCCTAGGGAGGACTTGGGAGTGATACGGTCAGCCCAAAGTGCATTGTGAAGGGCATTGTGCCAGTTGCGCTGGTGGGACAACAGGGTCTTCTTAATGATACGGATAAGATTCTTATTAGTTGACTCAGCTAATCCATTTCCCTGGGGATAGTAATTTGCAGAATGTTTCAGAACAATACCGTTTTCCAGCGCAAAATCATATAATTTAAAAGATTAAAAGTAAGTTGCATTATCGAAAACCAAGGAAGTTGGAACGCCAAACCTGGTGATGATGGAATGCGTGAGGAATTCTATTACCTCCTGATCATTGATTTGGCGTAAAGGTGTTGCTTCGACCCACCTGGTGAAATAATCAGTAGCTGTAAGGATATACCAGTGTTGCTTGGAAGAGTGAGGTGTGATTTCGCCAAGTACATCCAAACCCCACTATTGGAAAGGCTCTTCCACTGCTACTGAGAGTAAGGGGGCGGCTGGCCATGCTTCTCGGTTTGCGAACTTCTGGCACTGGATGCATTTCCAGACATATGCATGCGCATCTCTGAAAAGAGTAGGCCAATAGTATCCTGGCGCATTATCTTATGGGCGGTAGTATCTCCGGCAAAATGACCTCCAGCTGGTCCGTCATGCAGCTCGGTCAAGATTTTCTACGCTTCGTCATGTTCCAAGCAGCGTAACAGGACCCCATCGTAATGTTTCTTGAACAACTTCCCTCGGATCAGTTGGTGAGATGCAGCTTTGAGTCTTATCGCGCGTTTCTGCCGGGCAGTTAGAGCAGGGTCCAAGGTGCCTTGGGCTAAATATCCTGAAATGTCGAAATACCGAGAAAGGCTACTTTGCTGAGGCACATGGTCGCTCTAGTACATGTCGATTTCTTGTTCCCAACATTCTTCTTCAATTCCATGGGAACTTGCAGCTTCCGCGGCCATTTGGCATAAGCCCTATCCTTTAACGGTGTGTGCTGGTTTAAACTCTAAGTCGTATTCTTGCAATCACGCCACCCAGTTTCCTCGCCTCTCGCTTAGCTCCTACTGCACAAACAATGAGCGGACAGCTGGGTGTGGAACAAAAATCGTGACATGATTTTTCAAGATGTAGGGCCTAAAATTCTTGACCGCTTTGTAGACTGCATAGGCTTGCTTTTCGATTTCTGGGTAGTTCAACTCAGCTCCTTGTAAACCGATGCTCATGAAGGAAATGGGCCGTTCATCGTTGTTGCCATCTTTCTGCGTAAGCATAGTCGCAAGTGAGGAGTCTGAAGAAAAAGTATACAGGATAAAGCCTTTGCCAAAATCTGGACTTTGGAGGGAAGGAGCTTCAGCTATAGCCTGTTTGATTTTGTTGAAGGCCTCCCTTTCCAGCAGATTCCATTGGAAAATAGCATTCTTTTTTATCATTCCCTGCAGCGGCCTGACTATCTGGGCGAAATCCGAGATGAATTTACGGACAAAATTGATTTTCCCCAGGAAATATTGCATTGCTTTCTTGCTGCTTGGGGGAGGAATCTGAGCAATGGCTTTCACCCGTTCTGGATCAACTACATTGCCTTGCTTGGTTATAGTGTGGCCTAGCAGGTTCCCTTCTGCCACAACAAAAACACTCTTTTTAGGGTTGAGCGAAATCCCGTACCTTCTGCACCTCTCGAAGATTTTCTTGAGGTGGCGTAAATGATCACCCCTGTGTTTTGAAAACACAGTGACGTCATCCAAATAGACCACCATGCTCTGCCCTATCAAACCACGGAAAGCTATATCCATGGCTCATTGGAAAGTTTCCCCCGCATTGATCAATCCAAAGGGCATGCGCCTGAAAGCAAAGGTTCCCCATTTGGTCCGGAAGGTGGTTTTCAATCTGTCTGGTTCAGCTACCAGCACCTGGTTATAACCAGAGAAGCCATCCAATAGGGAGAACATTTTTAGATCCAGACACAGCTTGCAATATCTGTTCCATGGGTGGCACCGGGTAGTTGTCTTTATTTGAGGCCCGATTCAAATTATGGAAATCTACGCACAAGCGGATCTCGCCAGACTTCTTTTGTACCGGTACCAAATTTGACACCCACGTGGAGTGAAGAACTTTGAAAATAATGCGTGCATCCAAGAGCTTCTTAAGTTCTTTCAGAATCATTGGCTCCAAAGCTGGATGCACTTTTCTGAGTTTCTGTTGGAAGGGCTTAACGCCTTCCTTCATGGGTATCACGTGCTGAATGATCTGAGTATCGTACATACATAAATCGTCATACGTCCAAGCAAATACGTCTCGATACTTCCGGAATAATTGGGTGAAGGCCCGTGTCTCCTCATCACTACAGTCTTTGCTGAGGTTAACGAACTTTGGGTTCTCATCTGATCCAAAGTTCACTTGCCGATGTGCCAATATGGAACTTTGCACTTTGGTGTTTGGGGGGCCACGGAATCGGCTTTGCAGATCAAAGAGCTTTTCTAATGACACCACCCCCTTGGGCATGGGGTTTTCTTTGCGTTCATCATGCTCTTTCTGCAAAGCATGATCATGCTCCGCCTCGTCTATCGCCGCGTCCTTGAATACTTCAGCATTGAGCATAAAGTCCAAGATTTGTTGATCATCATTAAAAATGCGTAGATTAGTAATGTTATTTGGCACAGAGGGTATATATATAACTTCAATAGAAAAACCGTCCCTCAAAGGGGTAAATCTAGCAGCAGCATTAGCCAGAGTATCAACTGTTGCATTGTGCATTCTAGGAACAGATTTAATTCCAAATGCATCAAAAGCAGAAATCAATCGCCATAACTCTTGTTGATATGTCTTTAAATGTGGAGACAAACAGTGAATAGTGTTGCGTACCTACCGAGTGATAATCTCGGAGTCTCCAATGACTTGTAGGAATTTTACCTTCAAATCCAGCGCCTTCTTAAGTCCGAGGATTAAAGCCTCATATTCAGCAGTGTTGTTGGTGCACTGGAACTCTAGCCGACATGAGATTAAGAATTTGTTCTTCTGAGGGTCAAGCAAGATGCAGCCCGCACCAGCTCCATCATGGGTCTTGGAACCATCATAGTACAAGGTCCACATGTCATTTCCAGCTCCTTCGGGGTAGTAGGCCATGGAGGGATTTTGGCTTGGTGTGGGACAGGGGTGGCTAGCTCCTCCGCGACAAGCGCTAGTTCAGATTGGACCTCGGGGCCTACTGAAGACTGAGGGGATTGGTAACATCCGAATATGGCTTCCAAAAAACACATGCCAAGCTCCTCCTGGGAAAAGCTGATGGGTTCATGAGCAGCATCCAAATCAGTTACGGTGTATTTCATATATGGTTCACTTTCGACCCTAATTTGGTTATTCCGCCCCTTGTAAGGAAGCCATAAGTGGGACCAGTCGGTGGCGAAATAGCCTTGCAACTTGCTGGACCAGTCTCTGCTAAGCAATAGACCGTATGCTTCAGGGATGTCAACAACCACAATATCAATGCATTGATGGGCCCTAGAGTCTGATGACAGGTGGCTGATGACATTATTCAACTCTCCTACAGCTGGAACCTGCGATCTGTCGAGTTGTATGATCTTTGCGTCAGTTTTCTCCGGGCGAATGTTCAGCCTCTTACAGACAGATAGAGGCATGACGTTTGTAGAGGCACCGGAGTCGACTAGACAGTTGTGAATGTTGAAGTTAAAAATGAGGAGTGGATCCCCTTGAGTTCGTATTGACGGCGTTTACTATGGACTGGACATCTGGACCGGCTTGCGCAAACGTGTTGCTCACAGTCTTCATAGCTGAAGTATTGGCGAAAGATTTTAGAATGAGCTCTATTTGGTTGGTAATGCGGGCAAGCTCGTAGAGAGAAATATTTGCTCTTGTTTTTTTCATATCCTCCACAATGTTATAGCTAGAATCCGGCTGGGGGCTAGGCTCGTTAGTGGTTTTTGGGGATTCTGCCGGGAGCTTACCCTTTTGACTTGCTAGGGTAATGTTATTTGCGGGCTTCTCCGGGGCAGATTGTTTTCCGTTCCCTGGGGGTAGAATTTTTCTTAGGAAATCCCTTTTCTTGTCTTCATAAGATTGCTCGGGAACAGGTCCTTTGCTCCTTAGACTATAATTCCGTACAGGCTGGTCTTTGCTATTTTCTGCCATGTTGATATCAATGGAGGTAAGGCTGTCCCCCCCTCGGATTATGTCAAAAGCTAGGATAGAGGACCCTAGTTCTTCGTTTGGGGGTGGATCTTCATCGTGATCGGAAACATCATCCTCCGTCACCTCCCCTGGTGTTTGGTCATCTAAAAGCTGATTAACTATTGCTGTCATGCTGCCAATCCATTGAGGGCACGTTTTTTCAGAGTGGGCAGCTTGGTGGAAAGAACAGAAGTTATCTTTCCCTATTTCTTCCACATTGAGAGCAGTATTCGGGTTAGACGGAGGTCTGTTGGTGTTTGGATTACTCTTTCTCAAAAAGGGTTTTGGTGGTTTAGTGCTAGTCGTGGGTTCTATGCCCTTTCTCCTTAGGTCAAAGACTTCATTGGTTAAGAGCTTGAGGGTTTTTTTCATGCTTTCAAAATCAAACGCATCTTTATCCCTATCTGTGGTCTTAGGAGTGGAGGACTAACCCTTTTTTGTGATTGGCTTGTGATCATCTCTCCCTTCATGATCGATGGCTCCTATCGAAAGCATGTCTTTCTCCACATCGAGAGCAACCTCATAATTAGTCGTAAGGGTAGCGCGGGCTTCACGTTTGATGAAAACGGCGATGTCCCTAGGGAGAGCCTTCGTATAGTAGTCAATGGTGATTGAGTCATCCAACACCAGGTTTGGGGGAAATTTCTGCAGTATGGTAGCGAAGCGCTGGAGAAGTCCTTAACCTTCTCCTTTTTATGACACTTGATGGTGCTCAATTCCGTGAGGAGCATGGAAGGAGTTTTATCTTCTGAAAACTTCTGCAGGAACACGCGACGGAATTGGTCCCATGAAGTAATAGAGGCACTGGGGAGGGAGAGGTACCATGTGGCCCTTTTTTTTTCAAGAGTGTGGGGAAACAGTCGACATGCGACGTCATCGGACTAAACTCTCATGATTTGCAGAGACAAATAGAAGCTGCTTATATGATCTTCTGCTAAGGTGCCTTTCTCAGGATCAAACTTGGGGAGGTGTTTCTCCGGATGCCTAGGCATATCGTGGAGTGGGCCCAAAAGATTTAATGGGGACTGAGCCATCCAGGCTAGTGGTTGCACTCTCCTAGCCCGCTGGTGGTGCCTGAACTCAGGCTCAGATTCACCTCTCGAACTTGAGACTGATGCTTCTGACTCATGGCGAGAGTGTTCGTCTTGATGTCTCTCACGGTAAAGAAAGTCTCTAAGATATCCCAAGTTGTGGCTAGGAGGCCTAATTGAGTTTGGGTGATGGTTGTGGGTTTGTTTTCCTTGGCCTCGGCCTCTATCTCCTCTACCTCCAGCCCCACGGCCTCTATTTCCTTCACCTTCATTTCAGCGAGCTCTATTTCTTTCGCCTTCATTTCTGCGAGCTCTATTTCCCCCGCCTTAATTTCCTCGGCCTCTGTCTTCTCCACCCTCCCCAGGTAGGGGGTGTGCCTGGTTGTTGTTTTTTCGGGTCTGGTTAGGCTGGGAGTTGGGGAAAGGTTCGGTGTCGCCAAATTCCTCGCCCTCTTGGAGAATCGGGTCGTTTTCCTCAACAGTAGTGCCGAGATCTTCCAGCATGAGATTCACGAGCTGGGGTATGGTATTCACCAGGGCACCATTACGGGTGATGTTCTCAGCAGGGGTCCTAGTGTGGGCTAGGAATTCCATGATTGGGGTAAATCGTAAATCTCTGATAAGATTGCGGGCAGCTGGGTGCAAGGCTCTCAACTGTGCTCTGGTGATTTCGTAATATCGAGTCTCCCCCCCTGGGATATCTTCTAGAGGAGGAGGGATAGGTTCATCATTTATGACCTCCCCGTGGGGAGTTTGTGATGGAAAGTTGGTTGTATGCTAGGAGGCTGCCATCAGGCCCTCCTTCTAGCGCCAAATCTGTTGACGGGAAAATATGTCCAACCAACAATAGGGGATCTCCCCGGTAGAAAGTCCCAATTAGAATTTGAACCGTTTGGAGTAGGGATCCCGTCCGGGGTGTGGGTCCGGCTACCGCTTAAGATGCCTTCCCTTCGGACTCAAAAGAACCTGATTGAACCTGCGGACACACACTTATTCACATGATACAGAATACATGATTGATGCATTAAACACGAATAAAACAGTATGCATAGTGAGGCAGTAAATAAAGCATATACGCCTAAGGAGGTGTCGTTAGCAACACATCTTTGGGGTACTGCTTGTAAGGTAATCTGACCACGAAAGAAATAGTTCTTTATGGTGAGATGTCCTTTTATTTTCTGAAAGATAAAACGAAATGCTAACAAAATAGTTCATTAACATTCATTAATAGAACAGATGATAAATTGAACATCATTGATACAACACAGGTAGCCATGACGCATAAATGATGACATAAAGAGTGCAGCTTCATTAATCATAGGATGTTCTGAAACTGTACAAGGAATACACACAGTGTTCGCGCGGCAAAACACATCATAACCATAGGGTGTTTTAGCAAGTATCTGTATTCATATGCACAAGAGTATAATCTTTCAATACAATGCCATGTATCTCTTGAGTTTCCAAAAGTCAAAAGCCCTTAGCATTTTCCCCGTAGGGAGTTCTATAGAACAAAACTTGCCCTTTGGGCTTCCCGAATTTTAGTCTACTTGTCTGTTGAGTTGCCTTGCGACCTGGAAGAGGTTGCGACCTGCGACCTGTCTGATGTGTGTGACTTGCGACCTGGATAGGTAGTGCGACCTGCGACTTGCCCGGGCGGTGCGACCTGTGACCTGCTTCTAACTGCTACTAATGACTTGCTGCTACCGGGCTACGGAGACGGATGCGCAATGGTGAGGTCAGGGGCATCAATCTGTTGCTCTTTGAGGAAACCTTGCCATGTCTGGTACTCTGCCGCTATGGGGGAAACAAGAGGGACCTCCTCTTTCAACCGATGCATCCATTCTAAAGCATTTGGAACTAGAGTTTCCCTTTTTTGTGAGATCTGGTTGGAAAGAGAGGCAAGTTTGGTATAAAACCAAACTAGAGTGGTAAGAAACTGATCCAGATGTTCTTGAGATGCTGCGGGCTCGGGGGCGGCAGCAGCTTGCTTAATAGGCTGCAGAAATGACTGGATTTCTTAATCGACTCGTTCCCAGGCTTTCTCTTCGTCTAATGCCCCAAGCGAAGGAATGTGGTGAAGAGTGTGCATCAAGACGATGCCGCTGATCAGGTGGTTGTAGGAAGACATTACTTTTTCCAGGTATTTGCATAGTTTGTCCTTAGACTGTATTGCCATGCGGAGCTGGACCTTAGCATCCTGTGTATGAATCCAATCCCTCTTGGGCAAATTCTCAGGTGCCCAAGGGTATCGCACTGTCCAGTCCATCATTCTGTCTAAGGCCTGTGAGGCTTCCTTGAGCTGCTCATGCTTTTGCTTAGTTTCTGCTCATGCTCTTACCAATGGGGCGACTGTTTGTTTGATGGTGAACATTTCTCCATACACCTGCCTCATGGTTGCTTCTAACACATCACACTCTCTTAGAATGGCTAGTGGGACTTCATTGACCGGGGGAGTCTGGTTTCTGAGTTTTTGAACTTCTGCCTTCAACTTTGATTTCTCCTGTTCTGCCCTTTTCTCCCGCTGCTCGGCTACTTGTAGTCTATTTTGCAGGGAGACTATTTCTCTACTCATTCTGGTTACATTTTCTTCCGTAGCTGCAGCGAAAGCCGTGCCTGCCGATGCTATCATCACAGGATTAGTCATGGTATCAAGGACTATGTCTTTGCCTGTTGCAACTGTGGATGTGGCGGAGGGACTTTGCGCCAGAGACCTTCTTTTCTCTTGCCGGATTTTGAAAGAGAATTGATCGAATGTGAGTCTGGTGAGGTCAAATACCTCCTCTTCCTGCCCCTGGGGGGAACTAACATCAGAGAGCTTGGTACTGCCCGAAGGTATCTCGAGGGGAGTTACCTCGATGTCTTCTATCATTTCATCCTCTTTTTCTTCTCTATTCTTTTCTTCCTCTTCTTTTCGTCGGCGTTCAGTTTCTGCTGCTGCTTCTATTTCGGCCTTCCTCTTCTGCTCGACTGCAGCAGCTTGTTCTGCCTTCTTTTGGCGTTCAGCTTCTACTCTGTCTAGCTCTGCCTTGAGTGCCCTTTCTGCTGCGGCCTGTGCTTCCTTCTCCTCCTTTTCTTTCCTGGCCTCCTCGGTCTGCTTCTTCTTCTGCGTTGCCTTCGAATTCTTCTTGCGTTCTTCCTCGTCCTCCTTTATTTTCTTTTCTCTTTCTTGCTGGGCTTTTTCCTCTGCTTCTTTCTGTTGGATAGATGTAATAAGCCCTGTGTTGGTCCAAGACTTTTTGGGTAGAGAGGAAGAGGCACCTCCCAACCGACGGCTCCTGTCTTCCAGGCTCTGATCATCCGGATCCTCTTGGCCAAAGTCTGCCTCCGGAGAAATTGTCTCTCGGCGTTGTACCAGTTCCTTCTTTCGTCTTCTCCTGGGCGCTCTATATGCTGGTAGTTCCATTTGAATTTAGCTTTCTTGCAGTGTTCAAGAACTATTCTCTCCGGGTCATATGTTCGGTGTTCTAGCGCTCCAAGGTGATAGCTTTTCATCTCTACTCCCTCCGCTGCTACCTCTTTGAAGTCTTTAACTGTGCATGCACCGATGGTGAGGGGTAGTGTGGGCCACGAATTCTTCTTACCTTTAGACAGGACACTGGAGAAGCCCTGGGACATTTGAAAGAATACCTCCTAAATGAGCATTTTGTCGGTCACAAAGCGAGGCATAGCATGTGGTGCCCTAAAAGATCCAAAGACTCGGATGAAAGTATATCTGACGAAAGGGAACCAATGTGCCACTTGGCCTAGAGTCTCTCTGGCCCGCCAAGACATGCAAGGGGCGTCTTGGCCAAATAGTCTTCTATATAGAGCAGGGATAAATACTTGGGAGATTTTCTCTATATCCTGTTTTTACCTGGACTCCCAAAATACCTTGATTTGCAGATGAATTACAGGGGTCTGCGCGGAATCCCAGTTGTGTGCCCATCCCTCAAAGTGTAACCTCGCGCAGACAGCATCTAGTAGGTAAGAAGCCATGTAGAATTCGGCAGGCATTCCATCATCTGGGGCCAATGCCGAGGACAAGTTTGTTTGCATTGAAGTCATCAATATGCTAGCCCAGTTGAAACGGGTGCCGTGCGCCGTTACATATTCCATTGTCGTAGCCCAAGTGCCGTTGAAAGTGGAGCA
Organism: Pinus albicaulis; assembly: GCA_034641835.2. NCBI lineage: Eukaryota > Viridiplantae > Streptophyta > Pinopsida > Pinales > Pinaceae > Pinus > Pinus albicaulis. The sequence goes on from CM076570.1 coordinate 1,288,653,685, forward strand.
ATCAGTGCGCCCGTACAGTCTGCAAAGCATGGCGGCTATTAATTTATAAACCTTTCTCAGGCTAGCCACCGGATACTCTTGGTCTTTCTTGACTTTAAATTTCTCGGGCTCCTCCCACCATTGTCTAATAGTGTCAACTACAGGGACTGCGTGAGCAAGAGCCCATTCTTGTGTGAAGTACTCTTCTGAGTGAGGCAATGAGTAATAGAGGTGGGCGTCTGAGCCTACAAGCGTTGCGAAAGCCTTGCCTTCGTTGTCTCAAATCACGAACTTCTTAGGGTCCGTTCTCTGTATGATCCAGTCTATAACCTCTGGGCATGGAAATATGGCCGGATGCACCCCTGCGAGATGTAGTTTGGACCTTTTGACGTTTAAGTATATTTCCCGGTCTGGGAGATCTTCTGGGAATTCCTCTTCCGGTATGGCGAACTCATGATACACTTGGTACCATCGCATGCTGTCTTCTTTTGCAAATGTACATAGTGTATCCCTGTATATCGGGGGTGGGGATAGCATGTCCAGCTCCTCAACTTCTTCCACCACTTGCTTTTCCTTCTTTCTGGACACTGGGGGTGCCATGTCACTAGAATCCGAGATAACAGGTATACACTCCACGTCTCCTTCAAGTTCACCTGTTAAATTCATAAAGGAATCCCAAGATAAGAACGACATGGTGATATAAAGCCAATTTCAGTTTATCAATGAAGTTTAGCTGAGACACATGTAAAACTGGGTGACTGGTTTACTGGGTCGCAGGGTCGCAGATTGCCAGAAGAGACCCAGGTGCGACCTTGCGACCTTGCGACTAGGTCGCAGGGTCGCGGGGTCGTAAATTACGAAAACAGAGGAAAATGCGACCTTGCGACCTCGCGACCAGGTCACTGGGTCGCTGGATCTCAACTCTCCGAAAAATTGGGAAATGCGACCTTGCGACCTTGCGACTAGGTCGCTGGGTCGCTGGGTCACAAATTCCAAAATCCGAAGAGAATGCGACCTTGCGACCTCGCGACTAGGTCGCTGGGTCGCAGGTCGCGCTAGGGCTTGCCGGGGGGTTTTGGGCGCGCGCGGCGTGAAGGTTTTCTCCCTCTAACTGGAAAATTATAAGGCTAAAAGGGTCTAGGCAGAGTTGAAGGGTGGCTTTGGGAGCAGGGGACAAGGCCATGAAAAGCTGAACAGGAAATGTGGTGAGCTTCTGCAGTTGTGGTGAAAGTAGGGTTATAAACAATCCTAAACTGAAACAAAAATGTAAAAGCTCATACAGGGGGCAATTTAAAGGCCTAAGAAGACATGGGTTTGGTAAGAAATGCTCATAATGGAAAAAAAAGGAGGGAAATGGCAACTTACCCGGGAAAATCGCGCCAGTCGAGCTGTCAGAGACGTTTTCTTTCAATTCGCTGAATGTGAAAAATGCGACCCAGCGACCTCCTTTATATAAAAGGTCGCACGTGCGGGCATTTAATGCGGGGTCGTTGGGTCGCAAATCTAGTTATTTCAGAGTTTTGTGACCTCGCGACCTTGCGACCTGGCGACCTGGGTTCGCGGGGTCGCAAGGTCGTTGGGTCTCACTTTTCATTAAAATTGGAGTTTTGCGACCTCGCAACCTTGCGACCTGGCGACCTGGGGGTCGCGGGGTCGCATTTTTCATCAAAATTTTAACTTTGCGACTTAGCGACCTTGCGACCCTTAGGTCGCAAGGTCGCAGGGTCACAATTTTCTAAAAAAAGAACTTTTGCGACTTTGCGACTTGGCCTTATGGATTCATTACTTGGCTTCTTTCTAAGTTCAAGGGGCTCCAAAAAATTTGAAGTGTGGTTTTTTGGAGGGTGTTGTAGGGGCTACAAGAGGCACATTTCTTCTGCATGCTTAATCTTCTGCTTAGGTTCCACCCTCCTTTGGATTTGTTGTCTCCACACATACTGAATTTGCAAACCATCTTCCAGATGTGTGGTATTTATTGCAGAAATAAACCTCTCTCTAAGGGTCACAACCCGTCTTCTTCTATGAAAAATTGTCACAGTCTTAAGGGCATACCTTATGAACTAAACATGCTAGGAAACTGTCCTAACTAGGGCATTATACTTATGTACTTCTAATTGTTGTAGAACAAACCCTATCCACACATAGAAAAAACACGACTCTTTCCTCCATAAGAGACTCGACCTAGCTCATATGGATCCATAGATTCTGGGCATTTCTTTGACTGAATCTTGACATGAACTTTAGATCTCAATGTCAACCCTCAAACTAGGGTTAACTCAGTCAATATTACACTTGCGTCGACTTCTGTTATGGCTCTAAATTACAGTGCAAGCCCTCCTCCATTTATGTTGGTCTTTATCACAGACCTTGCGACCTACTAACCCCCACAAGGCAAGATGGTATCAACCATCTCTTCTATTTCATGTAGAAAATCTAACCAACATGATTCAATATGATCTTGTAATGTACTAAAACAAGACACTGAATCCTTCCTACAATTTGTGAAAACAAAACACGATCGCACAATCACATATAAGTAAGAGAAACAAGTTATCAATCACAAAACACGAGATGTATCTGGGGAAGCAACTGCTCAAAACCCTCTATCTCTATTTTGTATTAAGTCAAGGAATCATGAAACAATACAATGCTTAATCTCTCTTGAGATTCTCCAGCACTCTGCCAATTGTCTCCTGCTGATCTAGGCAAAATCGGTCTAATACTTAGCCAATTCTCAGCCTTCCTTCAGCCTACCTTACTCATGCAATTCCTATGGAATTATATCCATAATAATTAGGAAAATCAACCTTCCTTGATTACACAATCCATCATGGCATCCCAATGACTTTATAATTTCACATGGGAAATTTTCTATAAATACCACTGATAGTTATGTTCCTTTGAATTGTGTTACAATAAGGATCAAGGGTATTTTTATTATTTAAAATAAGATAAAACCCTAAAAAACCAAAACCCTAACTCGAGGAGATGTAACACCAAGATTTTATGGGCCCCGTTAGGGTTAGTTGGGCAGCCAACTTCCTGAGGTCGTAACTTGGTCATATGATCTTCGTTTGACGTACATGATACGTTGTTATAAAGATCTCTCCGAGGACTACAATTGCTAATGTGATTTCAATGAAATATCCAAACCTTTCATGCCCAAAAAAACATTTTTGTGGGCCTCAAAATGGCTCCGGAAGTTCAGGACCCAAAAAACTGCAAAAATAGTAAATTGTGCTATAATTAAGGAAATTGAAAAAATGAAAGAGAAAATGGTGAGGGCCCAAGTGGAATAGGCGGGTGGCCACCAATATCCACCTCGATCACCTTAAATCAAATTTCTTAAGCTAACTCAATCATCATGACTTAGTTAACTGACACAAGTTGTTATGAGACAAAATGGCAATTTATTGTCCAATTTATTTAAGGGAAAAATAAATTAGAGGCCTCACATTCCTCACTCCTGGTACATCAAAATTCCTCACCAGTGTGGGTGATTTTTTTTTTTTCCTTTCTAGTTGCCAATTTCACTATTCCTTGTTGCAAATTTCAACACTCCCTCTCAACAAGAAAGAAATTCAATCTATCCCCATCTGGTACCTTTGGAATGTTCTGCATGCTACACTTCTATAGTGTTGTTTGCACCTACAAAACTTGAAACTGAATAGACTCCGAACAACTGAATCAGTATAATGCATCTGTCATTAGAGTCTTCTGACTACTACAAGTTACTGCACCTGTCTAGTACTGGATTCTCTACACTGCTGCTGACATCTGCATCCATTCCCTTTGAACTGTTGCTAACTCTGATTTTTGCTCCAGTATTTGACATCTGTCACTCTAATTTATGTCTTGCTTAAACCTAACTACATCAATCTAACTGATCCTTCCTACTACTGCTATACTGTGGGCTCCTCGTAGCCAGGTTCGATCCATGAGACATGCCATCTCAATGGACCTTGCCCAAATTTCTTATCTTGGAATTATGTCTACACATCACCCCACCTTACACCTCGAGGTATGGCTGCTCCCTCTTCCCATCTAGCTCAAAATTTCCCCCTCATGGAGGTCTTTTCTTGAGTGGATGCCTCCACTTGGTCTCCTCTCTGCTTCTCCAGTTGTGGCAGCTACTCCACAACCTTCTGAGACTACTTCTCATGAGGATGCATGTTGAGAGGTAATTTATGCTCCCTCTAAACAACCAAGTCTCTAGCTTCTGCCTTTCTCCTCAAAGCTTTGCATGCATCTGGTACCTCAAGTGCATATAGATTCTTGACTCGCACTGTAATTGTCCCGACGTTACAAAAAGTTTCTAAAAAAGAGTTGATTTTAAATCAATGATATCTCCCTCATCTGAGCTCGGATTCTACCGATTTTGTTTTTTTCCATTTGGGTAGATTTTCGCAAGGAATCCAAATATTCTATTTGTTTTTGAAATTTTCACACCAAAATCTTTAGATATTCTCTGCAAACTAGCTGCCCAAAAAATTCCTGCTCTGATACCATATATAAAATCTAACCAACGAGATTCATTCTGATCTTGTAATCTACTAAAACAAGATACTGAATCCTTCCTACAATTTGCGGAAACAAAACATGATCACACAATCACATATAAGTAAGAGAAATAAATTATCAATCGCATAGCAACATGATGTATTTGGGGAAAGAAACTGCTCAAAACCCATCTATCTCTATTGTGTATTAAGTCAAGGAATCATGAAACAATACAATGCTTAATCTCTCATGAGATTCTCCAGCACTCTGTCAATTGTCTCCCGTTTATCTAGGAAAACTCGGTCTAGTACTTAGCCAATTCTCATCCTTACTTCAACCTGCCTTGCTCATGCAATTCCTAGGGAATTAACTCCTTATTAATTAGGAAAATCAGTCTTCCTTGATTGCACAATCCATCATGTCATCCCAATGACTTTATAACTGCACATGGGAAATTTTCTCTGAATACAACTGATAGTTATGTTCCCTTTAACCTCTGTCTCAACTGGGTATTCCTCAAAACTAACACGCATGCAACTATTAATAGTGAATTATCAGTTATCTGATTGATCACTCATTTTGAATTAAATCTAATTTAATTCACTCAACCTCTCACTAGCTCATCACTCAATCAGAACTAGTTAAACTAATTTTAACTCATTTAATTGAGTTAATTACACTTTCACCCCACTAATGCATCAACTTCAACTGGACCCCAAAAATATTATAATCCCTCTAGATGCCTCATCTTAGACCCTCAACTCGAATTTCTTGAGCTAACTCGGTCATCATGACTTAATTAACTGACACAAGTTGTTATGAGATGAAATTACAATTTATTGTCCAATTTATTTAAGGAAAAAATAAATTAGACGCCCCACATTCCTCACTCCTGGTGCATCAAAATTCCTCACCAGTGTGGGTGCATTTTTTTTTGTCCTTTCTGGTTTCCAATCTCACTATTTCTTGTTGCAAATTTCAACATTTTAGAATTTGATGCGGCCTTCACACAAAGACACCATTGAAATCACATGCCCAGATTCTCATGAGAAACCTCTCTTAAGCTCGATCTGCCAGAAGAGAACCAACAATATGCCATCCTACTTCCTAGTGCAAACCGACCCTTAAGGTATGCAACATTCTTCTAAACCCTCACATGATGATCTTGCTCTTGGAGGATGATCATGACCTCCCTTTAGCAGCCCTTACTCAGCCCTCGTACTCAACCTACTTTAGGACTACATCTCTCTTCACCCCCTTGATGTGCCAGATAGTGGGAATACATGTCAAACATGCTAAGATGTGCCAAGTGATAAGGCATGCCAAGATGTGCAAGGGTGTGTCAATGCATGTCAGGGACTGTCAAGACAACAAAATGGAGAAAAAAGTTAAAATACAAGAAAATGAACACATAAGAGGGTTAATAAGTCATCAATTTACCTTTTCCAAGAGGGGCATTCTAGGCACAACAACACTAGGCGGAAATAGGTGCCAAGTGCAAAGTCTTAGTGCATTCTAAGTGCCAAGTATTCCTTTATTGCTTCTCATCTACTTTCCAACATTTGACCATGAAAAATAAATTTAATATTAAACCATGCCAAATCATACCAAGGCATCTTAATGTATTCCATACATGCTAAGACTTTCCAAGCACCAATACGTGCCAAGCGCCAATATGTGTTAGGGACTAATTTTATGCATGTTATAAAGTGGAAGGGAATGTTGAAGAGTGCTAAGGTGTGCTAGAGAGTGATAATGCATGTTCATGAGTGTTAAAGAGTACTAGGAAAAAACATTAAGGGAGCACTAGGTAAAAATTAATGGAAGTTAATGAATATGAGGAATGTGTACTGCCAGAGACTAGTGTTAATGAGTGTAGTTGTCATGCCAAGGAGGGAGTGACAAGGTATGCTAAGCATTGGTAAGGCATGCTAGGGAATATCAAGGCATGTCAAGATTTCCCAAAGTGTGCTTGGGAGTTCCAGGGTGTGCTAATTATATCATGTTCCAATTAATAGTGCCAAGATATGCCAATACATGCTAGGTGTTAAGGATGTGGCGCAGGGTGCCAGGGTATGTCAATATGTGTCAAGGCAACAAAAGGAAGAACCAATAAGAGGGTTAATAAGTCAGGACTTTATCTTTTTGAAAAGGAGCATGCTAGGCACACTAATAATAGGTCCCAATACCTGCCAAGTGGCATTGTGTGCCAAGTGCTAATGTATGTCAATGCATTCAACCAAGGTGTTCCAGGGCATGCTAGGGACTATATGCAGCATGCCAACACATGCTAGGATATTTCCATGTTGTGCTAGCGCATGCCACCATGTGCTTGGACGTCAGTGTCATCACAAGATGTTCTAGGTACAAAGATGTTCCAAGACATCTGGGGTGCTAAGAAATGTTAGTGTGTGCCAAAGCATTAATTTAAGGTGTGCCCAGATTGTTGAGGATTGTTAGGTCTATCTCATTAATAGAATTGTTAGAGCTTGATTATGTATTAAATAATATATTTCCTACACACAATAGTGGAACTTTATCTAAAGGGAATTTGCTACATAATAAACTTAATAGATATGAATCATGTGTTGACTCATAGGAAATCTCTATTCGACCAGTCATTACTTGAAGGAAATGATACACACTAATTACTTCTTAAAAAATTGACTGACCCCAACCACTATGGCCTTGGACATATTATAAAAAATACTCCATAATAATGGTATTAAATCGTTATCTTTTGATAAAAAAAATATATTAATAGGCACATAGAGTCATCAAAAACTCATTGGAATGATCAATGATGACGGACATTTTTTGACCGTCACCAAAAGTAACAAAAAGAGTATTGGTGAGGGTCATTAAAATTTCGTCACTAGAAGTGTCATCAAAGAGAGAATTAGTGATGGGCCTTTAACGACCATCACCGAAAGTGTCATTGAAAATGTCTTTGGTGACATACCATAAAGGACCATCACTATATACACTTACAGTGATGGTTTTTTAATGATCAATGATGACAGACATTTTTTTACCGTCACTAAAAGTAAAAAAAAGAGCGTTCGTGAGGGTCATTAAAAGTTCGTCACTAGAAGTGTCACCAAAGAGAGAATTAGTGACGGGCCTTTAACGACCCTCACCAAAAGTGTCATTGAAAATGTCTTTGGTGACGGAACATAAAGGAACATCACTATATACACTTACAGTGACAGTTTTTTAAGGACCGTCACCATATGTGACATTGGTGACGGACCTTAAAGGTCCGTCACAAGCATGACCCTCACCAATGTGTTTTTTTCTTGTAGTGCTCATTTCGATAAAACCTAAGGTTTTAACCTTAGTTCTTCATTGTTTTTCATACCTTTGTGCCTTTTCCCTCTGAGAAATCATTCACAGACACTATTGCAGAGTTGTTTTCAAACCAGTTTGTCGTTCTAAAACCATTTCCCCTCTGAAATTCACCACCAAATACTCTCAATGCCTTCTACCAAGCAAATGCGACCAGTTTGAAGACTGGTATAAACCTGGAAACCCTCTTCAACTGCAACCCTACCTCTTTAAGGTATTTTTCAGTAATCCGACCTGCAAAATCTTAATTTCAAAGAACAAAATTAAAACACTTTGAAAATATAAACCATTTGAAAGTATTCAAACCCTGAAGAAACAGGGGAAACTCTGTCAAAATTTTCTCAGAATTTGCCACTTCTGCCTGAAGATTTTTTGACCATCCAAAAGCTATTTCTACAGTTAAAATCCATTTGAATTACTCAAAAAACCATTAAAATCCATTTCCAGTCTTCTGCACATTGTAAGTCTGCATTTTCCTCCTAAAACCATCGCCCAGATTCTGAATTCTTCCCAAAGCAGCTCAATTAGCCTTCTATTTCCCAAAAGAAACTAAGCAAACAGTCTAATCTTGTTCATTTTTATTCAGAATGACAAAAAATCAGGTCACTCCTAGGACTGGAGGTCCCAAACCTCAAATTCCTACCTCCAGCAAGCTTCCAAACCCTAAACCTTCAAAAATTGATAAACCTACTCCTGCCCTAACTGCAGATTCCACTAAAGTAGTCAGACCTTTGCAGCCACCTGTCTCCTCTGAAGAGAATAGTCCCTTGATTGATTTAGACTATAGAATTGCTGATGCTACCTTAGAGTTCGATATACTTGAAGTACATAGTTGGTGTCATGAGAAATTTGAGAAGAAAGTGGAAAATGATATACCTATATGGGACTCCAACTTGCCTAAATACGTGATTCACATCACAAATCCAGCACAAGATTTCATTAGGTTGTGTCAGTTACACTATATCCCTGATCAGAGATGCATTGTGAACAAAGATAATGAGGTCATGTTTTACATAACTGCTGAAGCCATTAATGATATGCTCCAACTAAGCCATGATCCACGAGCAGTATCATTGTCCATTGAAGATTTGATTCAGATGTATTTAGACTTGGATTTCCCTAGGAAGTTTATGATCCTCCAAAACTTCATGCCTAATCATGTTAACCTTCCTAAGGTAAATCCACCTTATGATACTTTTTTATTTCCCTGAGGGCTCAAGACAAATAATTTCAATGCTTTCATTCATACTAGGCTATGCTAATGATGAGTTTAAAGATGCCTCCATTCTAGGTTTCCTCTCTACCTTGTCTCCAGGACAACATCCAAAACTAGTTTTCAACTTTGCCAAATTCATTACTGATAATATGCATTATCAGTTGATTAAATTACCTGATGAAGGAGTATTCAGATATTCATCATATCTTTTACATCTCTTCCTATTTTTTTAGGCAGACAATTTCCCAATTGCATTACAAAATATGGATGTGGAAAGTAAACATATTTCAGTGATATTCTGGACTTCTCTACTCAGGAAAAATAGCAGTGAATACAGCTACAAGGAATTCAATGATTTGTTTATTAAACCTGCCATGATTTTGTTGAACAAAGCAGAGCCACCAAGGATTAATGAAGACATTAAAAGAATTTTACAGTTGTTTGAAAACTATAAGGTAGGAGACTAGTATTTGTATGAAAATCACACAGAAATCAGAGTGTATGGTGCACTCATGGCTCCTTACAAATTACCCAAGTTTATAACTACCAGGATTTTTTCTTTGGAGTACTTAAGATAGATATTGAATGCAGATGTAGTGAATTTCATAAACTCCAAAAAGAAAGAACAATTCAAGCTAAAAAGTCAAATTGGCCCCTTCATAGTCAATAGCAGAGATGCTTTGAGAGACATAGTCAGCAAATTATCAGAATTTAAATTCCAAGAGAGCTTTCGCTAGAATTATGACCCTCAAGGTGTTATAAGTAACGTCAGGGTCAAATGTAAGTTAACCCCATTCCTCCATGATTCAAAACCACAAATTGAAAAGTATGCTAATTAGATTGAATGGGTTGCAAACACATTGATTGATGATATTCAGGAGATGCAAACAGATAACATACAGAAAAAATAGATGGATAATACACAGGTGATTACAATTGGCAAACAAGCAGAAGTGTCCAATAAAAGACCCAGGAAAGAAGAAGGCTATTTAGCAGAAACAATTATAGAAAATAAATTTAAGACAATTTGTAGCTAGAAGGCCAGAATGATTACTGAAGTAGAAGAAAAGGCCATAGAGATAGATGAAAATGAAGATCACGCAAACAACATTGATCAACAAACAGATGATGAGGCCACAATAATAGTCAATGAAACACTTAAAGAAATTCAGAATGAGCAGGTACTATCATAGGGAAAAGGAAAATAAATGGTTGAAACACGGAAAAATATAGAAGCTCCCTCCTCTTCTAGAGCAGCAGAAGAAACTGATTCTAACATCCAAAAAAAGTTCAAGCAGATTAGAGAAAAGAATGAGGAAATTAAGAATGAGGTATATTCTAAACTCCTTAAAGAAAAACCAGGAGATAAAGACAGACTTGTGATAGCTTTTGATTATTCAACAAATAAAATGATTATGTCTTTTCTCCAGCCAATGGTTATAGACCCAAAGTCAACTACAGATTACAGGAAAATAGAGATTGAAGTAAATGAAAATACCATACACGAACTTGACCAGATAGAGTTTCATAGAAGTGATTTAGAAATGTTGTATTCAAAAGTAGTTAACAAAACCATGAATGCTACCATGCTTCAAAAGATAGTATCTAATTTACAAACTCAAATGAAATTAGATCAAGCATCCCTACATGCTACGGATTTGAGGATCAAGTCCTTAGAAAATTTGGTGATAGAAATTGGAGTGGATCCCTCCAATATTGAAGTTGCTAAAACTCTCATAAGGCAAAAGAATGAAGATATTGCTTCCTTGAGAAAGCAACTTAAACTTCCACAAAGTGAGCACCCACAGGATAAAGAAATTCTTCAGGAGAAAATAAAGAAAGATGAATTAATGCAGCTAGTTTTAAAGATGACAGCTCAGATCAAAGAAATGGAGAATCAAACAGAAATTCTAATGAAGGAAAATGAAACATTGAAAACAGCACATGAAGTCCCCATTCCCACAGTCATTCCAACTGTCAGTACAGTTGTTCCTTCTACATTGGTAGAACATTTAGCACCAAAAGGAGTATTGGCAACTGTAGTGTCAATTACATCTAAAGATATTTCTGCCACTTCATCATCTACATCACAAGTAAATCAAACAGGTGAAACAACTGACATAGTCAAGGCTATGGAAGACATGTCCCTAAAGAATAAAGAGATAATCAACTTGAAAAGCACCATTCAAACTCTTGAAACATCAAATAGAAATACATTGATTACTTCCAAGGGACATGAACAAAGAGCAAACAAACTTCAAGAGCAGGTGAAGATTTTGCAGCAACAGGTCAATCTCAGTGAACAGGTATCATATATCAAAAACTATCTTTGGAACAACATAATTCAAGGCATACATCTACAGTGGCCTTCAATCCAAATTATTTATTAGCAGAAGGATTTAATCAAGGCCACACAAGTAGAAATTCAGAAAACCAAAGAAGAACTGGCTGACAAACCTTCTCAAACTTTGAAACTTATTACATTTTTGAACAGAAAATAGAGAAAGGAGCTTGAAGAGCTAAAAATTCAGGATAGGACTAAAAGCATACTACAAATCAAGAAAGTCCTGAATAAAAGGAATGTGATGAACAATTTGGAGGACAAATGTAAAGACATGAACCTATCAATTACAAGGTTTTGGGCCAAATACACTATACTAACACAAGCAGGCCTTCCAGACATTCATGCCTTAAATGAAAAGTTAATGGCGCAGAGGGATTATGATAAGAAAATCGGGGCTTATGCCAAAGAGCAGGTCAGCAAACCTTTACCACAAGGGTGCCCAACTGGAAAAATTATTTTGGAGTATTTTAAGAACTTATTTTTTCTACAAAATGAAATTAAACACATTTTCATTGTCAAGCTCAACTTTGAAAAGTACACAAAGTCAGATGAGAGCTACAGGAAATTGAAGAACATGAGAATTCCCAGTGCAGAACAATGGCAGGAATTCACTGATTTGATATAAAGGTTTGCAAACAGAGCAAAAAATTACATGAAAAGCAGAACATTACTATTACCTAAAGGTAATAATCATAGTTCAAGAGTATCAGTCAAAACACTTTTTTACTGCGGGTTATTCCTTATTTTACAACAGTAAAGCAATAATAAAACAACGTAAAGAGTATCAAAGATAAAGCACAGGTTAAAGAATTTGAATTGGAAAGAGTGTCTTCCAAGTTATCTTCTAACATATATTGTTTCCAAGTACCAGCAAGCAACTACAACAAAGAAATAAGTTAAGATAATTAGTCCTATTTTTTATTGATAAGAGGACAGCTTGCCAATTTGTTTTGCAACTGTCACTCTTTCTATGTAATAATCTTTATTTTTGCCTAGAGATATTCCTACATATCTCTCAAATATTTTGTAATAATTTTTGTATAAATACTTCTCTTTTTGAAGTATTAAGTGTGGACTAAAATTTGTCAAGACTACTATAGACATTTTTGCTTAATACATTGGAGTTTGTGGGAGTCGATTTGTAAAGCAACAGACTGGAACTAAGTCAAATAGACATCATAACTCAGGATTCTTGTGATGATCAGATGAGTCAATTATTTTCCTGTTTTCACTGTTTATCTTTCTAAGCTCCATACATACATTTATATGTTTTATATCTTGAATGATTAACTAGGAGGATTTATACAAGATTAGTGTCAAAAGCTCCCTGTTTTTTACTAGTTATTCATTGATATGTTTTCTACTGATAACCAGACTTAAGAATTCTTAAATTCTCTTATTCCCTGTTTGACCCCTTTCTTTCATTCTTATTTTTGTAACTTAAGGATTCTTAATTGCCCTTTTTTTCAGATCTTGTCATTTCATCAAAAAGCCTATTCAAAACCCTTTGAAGGTCATCTACCCTGCCCTTAGTACATTTTCTCTTTTAACCTTATTTCCCAGCTCTGCTTGCCAAGAAGTTGACTCCATAGCCCAATTTTCTGGTAGATCCCTCTATGGATTACCTTGAAGTACCTTTTATTCCCACCAAACTTTCCAAACAAACCAATTGTCCAATCATACCTAGCCTAAAATCTTATAACAAAAATCAAGCTAAATCTTGAGGAGAGATCCCTCTCCGGAATTTTGGAAGGCTATATCCTAGATTTCAAAAGAGGTTCTTGGTTACCCCTGGTTTTATTTAACTATAAACCAAAATCCCACGACCTAAGAAATACTAGGGTGATAACAGTTTCTATTTTAGGCTTCCTAGCGACATCACTGAAATCAAATAGTTCTTCTAAGGGATCAAGTCCTCTTGGAAATAGATTGTCTTTGCATTGCAATACCTCAAGGTCCTTTTTGTCTGGATCTCCACACAGTTATACCTCATGAGGGTGTTCTACCAGATTTATATCAAAAACATAAGGTGGCTCTATTTTGTGTGTTTGTTCCTCAGCAGAGAAGTCCTCTTCATGATCTAAGTCTGGTTTTGGCATTTCAAACTCAATTTTGGACTGCAGGAAGTCTTCAATCTATTTGTCACCTTCAAAAACTTGCCAATAATCTACATTATCAGGGACTTTCGGTCTGCTTTGACCTTTACCGTGTATAGTTCATTGGCATGAGGCAGTTGGCAAGTGCTGGCAATGAAAGCCAGTTCATTTGCAAGGATGTTTTGAGTTCTTGGGACAGAGGTAAGTTCATATTTTTCAAAAAAATTTAGGAGATCTAAGGCATCATTTCTATATTCTCTTAACCTGGGATTTTTGGCTGAATATTCTACTTTAATTTTCCTAATAATTAGCTCAAAATCTCCCTGAACGGAAATCTTCTTAGCTCCTATATTTTTTAGCAATTGTAAACCTAGGAGAAGAGCTTCATATTCTGCAATATTGTTTGTACATTGAAATTCTAGCTTGTAAGAGTGACCCTCATTAGTGTTGTGTGTCCAAACACCTGCTCCTGAACCAGCTTTGCCACAAGAGCCATCAAAGCTCATGTTCCAAAGAGTTTCAAGTTCAGATTCGCCATTGTGTTGTTGTTCATGCCTACTAGGGTTTTGATTGTTATGCTCTTCATTTTCTGTTTGGTTTGACTGTTCTGACAAGTCTTTCTCTTCCTCTTTTTCAGCTACTTATTCACTAATGTCATCATCATTGTAAAAATAAATGAATCAAGGTCTGAATGGACATAATAGAGAGGGATGTTATTTGGCTTATCTTCGTTGCTTACCATGTACTATTTCATGTGAGTTTCTTTGTATAGTCTTTTTGTTTGGTTAAAGACTAGAATGGTAGCATATGGCATGTCCATTTGGAAGGTTCCTTGGAGTTTGGCTCCCCATGATCTTGATAAAATCATGCCATATTTTGGGGGAATGTCAGCTACTACAATATCCATTATAAGGCTATTGGCTAGTATTTGTACCATATTAACACATAGATCTTTGATTAGGCCCAGAGATTTAACTCTACTTGAATCAAAAGAGTACAAGACTTTGTATAGTCTGGTTATTTCAAGTCCTAATATTTCCATCACTACCTTTGACATGAGGTTATGTGAAGCACCAGAATCTAGCATGGCATTGTGTAGGATCTTATCATGAATGTTCAAACTGACATAGAATGGAGGCACACCTCCCTCTTGAAACTTTCCTTCTACCTCTGGTCCAAGCAACAATTATGGCTTGTCATCACTCATATTTAGAGTATCAATGTTATTTCCTATGTTTAAAGCCTTCAAAACTTGAGATCTATATACATCTTTAGTCACTAATTCAATAAGGGGTATGGCTATTTTTATCTTGGCAATTTCACTCTCAATACTGAATTGTGTCTATGTTCTTAGCAGATTTAAATCAGTTTTATCAGACATTGTTTTTTCAGCAACTTTAGCTTGCTGACTTTTCTTTGGAATCTTAGTTAAAACAATTTTTTCAGGGCCACTAGTTGATGTACTAGGGCAGCTTTGGTTACCATCATGATGGCTGATTTTGTTTTTTCTTTGATCAAAATGCTTAACCATCATGTTTTTATTTTCTGTTGTCTTTTTCGAACTATTTTCAGGGGTCTTCCTAGAAAAAATTTATGGGTTGTTCCTCTTGGAGGCATCTTGGGCTTCCTTACTTCTGAGGTCATACTTCTTATGAACCTCCATGATAGCATTTTCAAATCCTATTTTTTATTCTTCAGAATCCTCATATGTTCTTTCAGCTTGGTTTGAGGAAAACATACCTTGTTCTTCTTCTGTGATAAAAACAATGTCCTCATTATTGGAGTCTACTAGATTGACATGGTTTTCTTCTGGCTCCTCAGGCTCCCTTTCCTCTTCATCTACATAGTTTTCTTGGAAAGGAGGTTTGATTTGTTGGTCGGTTTCTCTTTGTCTTATTTGAGGAGGATCTCTTCTGAAGTTTTGGTTTCTGTTTTTGTTTTGAGGATTTGTTTGGTTTTCCCTAAGGGGTACTCTTTCATTTAAGTTAATTCTCTCCATCATCCTTTCCATTGTCCTAACTATATTATCAATTTTAGCATTGGATTTTGAGGCTACAGGTTCCTCTTTATAAGTAACCCTCTTTTCTTCTCTCATTATAGCCATTTTAGCAATTAGATTGGCTTCTACACTTACTGCTCCCCTTTGCATGTCTTCTAAGGTAAGGGGATCTCTTTCTCTTAATTGGTAAGCCATTTATGGATCAAATCCATTTGGAAATTTTACTAGGGCTAGGCCTTGTGGGGGTTTCATGTGGGGAGGAAGTGCATTATATACACTATTGAACCTAGTGCAGTATTCTTGAACACTATCCCCAACATTTCTTTTAAGGTTGTCATACTTTGATAATATTTGAAGAGGATTTTTCTTGGTCTCCCACTTGTTTACGAATACTTGATGAAGGGAAGGGAGATCATGAATGCTATTAGGGTTTAAGCTCTTGAACCATTTCTTTTCTTCTCCCCCTAAACTTTGGGCAAGAATTCCCATGTGTATGGTCTCATCTTCTATTTCTTGGTAATCAAAAGCATCATTCATCTTGTCTACATGTTGTTGGGCAGTTGTAGGATTAGTCCCATTAAAGTGAGGGATTATAGATTGATATTCATGTGGCATAGGTAGCAAAGGTAGTGGTAGTACCAATGGGGCATACCATGTTGCCATGATTTGAGGTAAAGAAACCCAAGGAGGATTTATAAGAGGAGGGTTTATGAGTGGAGGTGGAGGATGAAATGGAGGGATTTGAACAATGGATGTATGAGTGGGGGTAGTAGATGTACTTGGACCGGCTAGCTGATATTGAGTAGATTTGGAATGAAAGGAGTCAAAGTGTTGGAGAAGCTCAGGATCGGGACGAGTGGAAGGAGAGGCTTCTCTACTAGGACTCTGCTGTAAGCTAATAGGATCAAGGTTTGTCTGGTCTATCCAACTTTAAGACTTAGTTCTGAATAGGTTTCTTCTATGGTGTAAGTCAAATTGGGTATCTCGTAAGGATCTAAGGTTTTTAGGAAAGGAACTTAATTTGTGAATTGGTCTGACAATAGTTGAATCTTTAGTCCTAGAGGTTTTTCTTAAGATTCTTTCTGGGTCATCAACTAGAGTAGGAGGATCTAGGTCAGGGTGAGATCTGGTGCAGATTCTTTGTGAAGCTAGATTTCAGACACAACATACAGAGAGGTTGAAAACTTGTAATAGTTTGAAAACAGACCAATCTATAATATTACTGAATTCACACAATATGTGACTGGTTTTTATACTATCAGGATTCATTAATACATTCCTAAGGGAGTCTGTGAGAAACAGGGGAGCCAACAGACCTACTAAAAACCAGTGGAGTCATCAGGTGGATGATGCTAACTATTTTGAGGATTTTTTTGTCGTCCACCATCAACAATTAGATATCAATCTTGAGATATTTTTGGGTTTTCTGAGTCCTTTATATAACACTAAGATTTTCAATAAGTGTTTATGCATCCCACCGTGATTGCCATTATGTTAGGTCCCTATAATTTGTCAGATTGGTAAGACCAAATAAACAAGGGTAACATCAAACCAACTTTGGAGTCCTAGAACCTAGCCTTCCTGGACTTAGAGAGGGCTCTCTATATATTTGTATAAAATATATAACTTGATTGATTTAGGATACTGATTTTAGGATAGTTAAAATGATAGGGATTGTTTGTTTTGTTTTGTTTGATTGCTTGTTAGGAAGAAAAAAAGAGTAAGAGAAGTTCAAACCATTGGGCTATGGAGTCATAAAAAGGATTTAATTTTTCATCAACTCTGCAGGGGTTTTCATACGACAAGCTCACTATATCAAGTGGATCTCTTAGATTAGATGGCATATGAAATGAGAATAAGTTATGAAGGCAGTGAAACTAAAAGTCAGTTAATAATATTTTAACTCTACTTCAACAAGAAAATCCTTTTAGGTAATTGTTGGAGACAAACCAAAGGACAGGGCATACCATAGACTTCTTTGGCCCAACTTTAATAAGAAAACCTTTAAGACAAAAATCCAGAAATCCTAAGATTACTTTCAGACAAATAAAACATTTAAGATAACAATGAGTGCAGCTAAAGAGTGAGATAAACCTATATTCTTTAACAAAACACTATAAAGACCTTCAAAGAAACATTTTAATACATACCAGAGGATAGGGCATACCATATAATTCCCTGGATGGACTCTACTAAGTATACTTCAAAGAAAGGCCTTAAAAACAATGTTTCGAGCTACATCAAAGGACAAGGCATACCATATACTTCTTTGTCTCAACTCCATTAAATCATTTTCAAGACAACAAGCTAGGTGGAACTAGAGAGCAATTAAGAATTCTCCAATCAGAATTTGCAGAGGAAAACGTTAAGATAAAGAATGCAGACAGAAATAAGGTGCCAAGACAGCATATCCTACTCTAAAATTTCTATTCTTTTATCAGAGCAATAATGGACATAATGGAAAACATAAGGAAAACATTAACAAAGAAGGAAAACTTCACCATTAACATAGCTCAATAATCCCATGAATGTGCTTGTATTACTGATGTTCAAAACAATTACATTACTCCATGTACAAGAGATCTCTGCAACTCAAAGCTTTCTCGAATCCAGCCTAGCAATCCATCAACTAGCTCAGCAACTAATCAGTCCAACAACTACTCA
>CM076570.1:1288671930-1288724398 GCA_034641835.2 Pinus albicaulis
TAGATATGCTTCCACTTTCCAAAATTATTCCCATTTTACTATCAAAAACCTGTTCCCCCAAGACTAGTAAACGCGCAGTGCCAAGTTCAAAAAGAGGGCAGAAAGGTGATTGTTTGGTAGTTTTTGGCCTTTTTTAAGGACCAGTTTTGCTCCAAATCTCCTGAAAATTTCTGAGGTTGATGTAATCATCACTAGGAACATGAATGTGCTAACCATTTTGTATTTGACTCCCCCAAAAGAGAGCGCAGTGCTAGTGGCGCTGCGCGTTTAGCCAATTTTTTTGTACTAAACTGTAAAAAATAAAAATTTGCACCAAGTGTGCTAAAAATTGGAATTTGATTTGCTGATCAAGGTTGGGAGGCCTGGAGGGACACCTCAGCTAGAATTTCAACTTCTCCTTTTCCTTTTCCTTGGTCATAGCCCGAATCTTTGCATGGGCACGTTTGAGCTTGGCCCTTGCAATCCTATTTCTCATGGCATAATGTTTCACCATCTTGCTCTGAATATCAGTGTCTTTCTTTGCCTTCTCTAGTAGGTCTCTAGATTCACTTTGGCTCTCTCAAGCCAAGACTCTCTATCTCTGCCAATCTCTATGGCAAGCAGCTCACTTGGAGTGAGCTGCTCTACCAATTCTGCCTCTTTTTGCCTTTCCTGAGCTAAATCCCTCTTCAATCTAATGGTATTTGGTCTCTGTCTAGGAAGTTGATCTTCCTCATCATAACTATTATCAAAACTACCCAAGGTCTCATCCAGCAAAGTGTTGGCCTTTCCTGCCTCTCTCTGAGCTCTGATTGCCCTGACCTCACTGATGGTATGTTTGTCTTTACTACTGATTCTATAGCTCAAGAAAGTTAATCACATATTGTGATCTATCAAGATTAGCTTGAAGCTCACTAATCTTGGCATCTTTGCCTCTGATCAATGCATTTGTGATTCTAACCTCATCCTCATCGTCAAGGTCAATCAACTGAAACTCCTGCTCAGTTTTATGTTTTTCCTCCTCCTCAACAGTGATAGGCTTTGTAACCTTTTCCTTGCCCTTATCAACCTGTTTTGTTGATGAAGAAAGAATGGTCCCTTTCACTCCAAGTGAAGCAAACACATTCCTGTGGCCTCTCTGGTATGTCAAGGGAAATGGCTCAATATCATTCATCTTAGTGCAAGTTGAGTCAGTATCCCTTTTACTGCTTGATGCTCCAGTAGAATGATGTGACGGTGAAGGGGATATGGGAAGATGAGATGATGAAGGAACATCCTTCCCATGATGACCAGGTGGGGTAGTGAAAACCTCATCGGTAATGAATGCATAACATGGAATTTTTTTCTATTGAAGCTGATGCATGACCACCATCTTGATGAGTGAATGATGAAATAGGATTTGCATTTGTTGATTGTAATCCCTCTTTTGCACAATGTAGGCCATCTTGTCAATGTTGCAGAAAAGATATTAAGGAAAATGCAACATCCTAACTCTAGTGAAATGCATAATAATATGGATATGGTATGAGTAGAGACGAGAAAAACTTCCCTCACAAGTGAAATATTTCATTATTATCCTCATCATGGGCACATACCGGTCAAGAAGATGAGAAAAAGGGAAAATGGACTTGTTGTGATATTTATACCTAGGTTTGAGGTATGGCTCATAATAGCTCATGTCCAAGTTTTCTTGTTTGAACCACCTCTCTCCCACACTAGGTATCCTTGTATCAGCTGCAATGGAATTGGTGGACATCTCAAATGTAACTCCAGCAAGATTGACCTGCTTGTCATGTAGATTGATGATGAATAGTATTTTTAACTCTGGGTGATTTTGGACTTGCTGCACCCTCTCACAAAAGTCAAAATAGCCCACATGCTTAAAGCAAGAAATAGTGAGAGGAGAGGCCCTGAGTTCCCTTGTGGTGATAGGTTCAAATATTTTTATTTTCCCTCCCTTATGTTCATTTCTCCTTGGCATTTTTTCCTCACCAACACTATCTTCTCCCTTAGAAATTTTAAACTCTGATTTATAAAACCCTAGGGTACAAGTGAAATGAGATGGGGGGAAGGGAATTAAATGGAATCTTGAACAAATGAAGGGAAGGAGTGAAGGGTCAAAATAAATCAATGGAAACCCTAAATCAAATGAAATTACCCTGTCTTTGACTGATATTCTATTTAGGAGGACAAAACAAGTGTCTCACAAATTGAAATTAGGGTTTCATTTTAGGGCTACACTTCATTTCATTCAAGAATGACAAAATAGCTTCAAAGCAAGGGATTATGATGTGTACTTGCCACTTAAGAGTCCTTGGAGGACTTTGGCAAGAGTCTGGAGAAGTTTTAAACTTGTTTGAATGGCCCGAACCCTTAGCAAGCTTCTCTGTCTAGGCGCGCAGCGCCACTGGCTGAGGGTGCAGTAACAACCCAAGTGCGCAATGCCTGTGCACTTACACGAGGTTATTCTGGCAATGGCACAGCGCTTTGACAAGGGCGCAGCGCCAGTCTACAAGCATGAACCGCCTTCACAAATCTCTTTGAAAATTATTGGCAAGGGCACAGTGCCAATCTCCAGGCCCGCAGCCCCGATGAAAACACGTAGTGCCAAGTAACTTAACCCAAATTTGCTCAAAAAACCCTGAAATTATTCTTTTTTGGATGCTCCTGATGTCTTGAAAGGCAACAATGACTCATTTGAAATGTAAGATTTTCTTTTATAGGCTTGTGGATTTAATTTAACTTGAAAAATCCACTTTCTATTGTTTGAAGTATTTTTCCTTTGTCACTGATACTCTTTGACACTTTTTTTCATTGCAGGTTACTGAAGTCATGAAGTTGGCTTTTCTTCTGCTTATTGAGGCTTGACATGTTCACTTTGACATCTTTGGGATTTAATTATTATATATAGTAGCATCTTCAAAATCTTCTGTAGTTTCCACCATAAAATTCAACTCATCTTTTCCACCTTTTCTGGCCACCTTTTTCAAATCTCTAAGTGCCTGCAGTTCTTTACAGAAATCATCAGTGTTGTCTTCTAATTTCTCTATAGCCATTTCAAGTTCATTCATTTCTGTCCTGTTCACCTTACCTTTTTTCCATATTCCATCAATATTTTCTAATAGACTTTCTTCATGTTTGGCCTTGTGTGATTCCCCCATGTTATTTTCTTGCAAGTAATCACTACTTTGGCACTCAAATGGACTATCAAGTTTATAGCTCTTTTCATCTACAAGATCAATTTTTTTCCCTTTCCCTCGCTGTAAATTGTTTTTATTCAGGAGTAGACAGTTTACATCATCAATACTTTTTGCTGATAAATCTTCCAACACCTCTACAGAAGTGCTAAAATTTGTCCCATTTTTCTCATTTGTAGGTTCTGGATTGAGAAGATAATCCTCCTTGGAAATTTTAGGTCCTTCTCGAATAACCATGTCTCGACATTCTATTACATCTAAGCCAGATTCTCGCAAAGAAAAAGCAGTGCTTGAAACATCTAAGGATTTTGGGGAGCCAGAGAAATGCTTATCATAATCATGTTGTATTTAAGACCCAAAATCCAATGTACTTGACTTAACTAAAGAGCCTACAAATATAGTTTTGAGACCATCAATCCTTGAAGAACCTGGGGAACATGGGAAAAGAGGTTTTAGGTAAGAAAGAAGGATGAAAATGAGATGTATAAGACCATAATGAGTATTTTAAGAGCAACAGGGTGACTTCGAGATGGTAAACTGATAGATAGGGAAAAGGTTTTATGACTATAATGAAGGCAATGAGATTTCTGAAACTCAAGATATTCAAGGAATATTGTTTTCATAAAACTATAACCATTCTATAGTCATCCAAAGATAGTGAAAAAATCTGATGGCTAACACTTATGCTAAGGTGAGTCACACTAAATCTCAACCCTATACGTCTATGTCCTAGTTGTAGGGTCAAGTTGATATGTATGTATGTGTTAAGGAATGGTAGTTGGTTAAAGAAAATGAATTGTAAATGTCAAATCAATGATAATACCACTTGTGATGGTGAGTATAAACTTATATGTGTTAAGTAAATTCGGTACATGTATTCAAGTACATATGTCGAAAGGGTATGTTAATACCCTCATTAGTGAGAGAGAATAAATGTAAGAAAGGTGGTGGTTAAAAGTTAAATAGGAATATTATATTCATAAGCGGAGAAAGGGGAGACTTATTAATATACCAATTCCATATTAAATAAGGAGAAAGAATTCTATCTAAAAGGAAAAGTGTAACTGACGCCTATCATAAATTGTAAATGAGTAAACAGTGACACAGTAAATTATTAGTAACAGAAATACGTCGGAATGCGGCGAATGATAGTCTAACCATAATAATAACTTAGAGATATTACTATAAGTAGACGAAATTTGTTTTTGTCAAAATGGGAGGTGTTACAAATGGTATCAGAGCCCATGTTAAAACACTGGGCAATAATGTGTGCTGACACTAGAGAATTTCTATTGTTGTAAATTTTGTTAAATTTATTTTTCACTAATGTGTAACTTAGGTATAGTGAAATAGTGCAGAAACATACAACTGAAAACCTAAGTGATGGGGATGATTTGTATGTGGATCTGGGTGGTGAAGAAAAATCCAGCATATCCAAATGCTACATTGATTGTTGCATCAAATGCAAAGAGTATTGATGCAACTGAAAAACCCATAGTAAAAGGCTATCTTTAGCCGAGGAAGAACAAGAAAGATTAATTAGAGAATTGACCTCTCGGGACAGTCACGAAGGTGAAGGTCTAGGAAGAAAGAGAAATGAGACTGTAAATCACTCAGAAGAGTTTGAGGAAGGTGAAGCCTCCAGTCAATAGTCTAGGAGGAACAAGGAATTGTAAGGTGAATTCCAAAAAAAAATAAAAAAATTAAGCCTTCCTTCTATGATGGAGAGAGGGAGGATTATACAGAAGTTTGGCTTCTAAAGAAAGTATAAAATTTTAAATGGTAAATTAAAATATGAAGCTATGAAAACAAGTGACAATGGTTCATGTATGCTTATAACATGGTAGATTAATTATAAAGAGAGATGTGACAATTTTATGAAGGTTGAGTTCTCTTGATAAATTGAGAGATAAAAAATATGTGTTAAACATAATATAGAATACCAAGATACCTTTACCTCCGTGAGACATTGAAGGAATTGTATAAAGGGTTCGAATCGTATCTTATCTTCATATTAATTTGGTTAATAAAATATAAAGGTAGGTATTATAAAATATAATTGATTATAATTAAAGTGGAGGTGAAGTTTGGGAAGTGTTATTAATAGTTAATGAAAGAATTTGACTATTAAAATACAAAATTTCCATGGAGAATAAGTAAGAAATAACTCTTCAACCTTAGAATCCCACTTATATGTGTGTTGTGGAGATTTTGTAAAGGGATGGTTTCATAAATAAAATAGTAATGATATAGTCAAGTAGAATATCACTACAAGCGTTAAATAGATAAATGAAAAAGAGGTAATTGTATAGCAAGGTACTATTGTGACGAAAATACGTCGAAGTGTGACGAACAGTCATCTACATCGCCAACCTGCTACGTTATTTTCTTGTTATACCAGAAAAAAAAAAAAAAAAAAAAAAGGCAAAGGTAGGATGATGTTAAAAACTGTCTACCTACTGGCTATAAAGAGATTGATGAGAGATTCTATCTCCTGAATTTCTTAAAACAATAATGTTGAAAAATTCTAATTGCAGGATAAAGTTAACTATGATTAGTAAGAAAAGAGAATAATGAAAAATGTGGAGTGGAAGGATAAAAAATTGATAAGAAAACCCCCCTCAAATTCCAAAGGATAGGAATAATGAACCACTTATCGTGAATTAAATACTTTTAAAAATAGGATTTGATCAAAGAAGTAATACATAACTGAAAATGGTATACATTCTACCAGTAGAAGTCTAAAATCTGTTGTAGGACAAAATAAACTAGAGAAACAAATTTCCAGCAAGCTAGAATTGTGTACAGAATTGACAAAAAATATTGCCAAATAATGTTGAAAGGTAAACAAGTATAAAGAACCTTGGTTAGAGTTAAATGTTTCAGTTATCCATTCCTATGCGGTGGTAATAGGAATAAACTAGGTAAACAACAATAAGGACCTACCAAATTGTTGAGAGAAAATACTACAGGGTATCTGTGGTGACGGAAAACCAGTGATATTACAAAGACCAGCAAAAAAAGGCTGAAGAATGCATACTGTAGAATTAAGACAACAAACTGAAAAAGAAACTGGTAGAAAACTTACCAGTCAACAAAGGGAGTAAGGAGGTAGTTCCAGATGAAATTCCTCATATATTCCCTTAAAGGGAAAGTTGATTGTTAAATGAAGTTAAACCATGTGTTACACCAATCTGTAGAATATATAGGCTGAATAACCAAATATTGTAAGGAAAAAAAAATGCAGCAATAACAAGTTGCTAAATAGAAACTACGTAAGACCATGTATATCCCTATTGGGAACATTAGTAATGTTGGTCAAAACACAAGTGGAACCTTCAGAGTGAGTATATACAACTGAAAACTGAATAAACCAATGTTCAAGAATGAATATTCTTATGATAGATGGTCAATAAGCTATCATAAAATTCCCAGATGCGGGTGCTGGAGTGGTTAATGGCGATGATGGGACGGAGGTTATACCGGACGGGAGGCCACCTGCCTTCCCGCAAGAGGAACGTCAATCCCACCTGATAAGTGTTAATGCTGGACTTAATGACAATTAAAATGGGTGCACATCACAATCCGAAAGCAGATCCTCAAGGCATTCTCGACTGCTATGTTATAGATTCATATCAGGCTCAATTGAATGGTTATTCATTGTCGAAGATTTCCCGGTGCAGAGGAGAAATGTTAAATGCCATGGCCCCGTCTTCCCTAGCGCCGGTGAAATGGTGGTGCCATCCTGATGCGAGCAAGGCAAACGAGCGCACCACCACTGGCAAGAGAAGCCGTAGCAATTGTTGTTTGGAGCTCGGTGACATCATTCATATCTCTCTCTCTGGTTCCTGCATGTCGGCACAGTCTTTCTGAATACTCTTCTGACGCAGCCCCCAGTCAACACTTCGGCTCTCTGAAGTTCTAGTCCCAATTCCGCTGCAAGCATGCCAAGACTAAGGCAAAGGATGCATTGCAGGCGCGGGTCCACCAGAAGCACTGGGAGGCGTTCGCCTTCCCCTTCTAGCTCGCCTTCAGAGATTTCTTCCCCCTCGGATAGCCTTCCCCGTCTCTCCATGGTCATTTGCTCTGTTCGGGACACAGATTGGACTCACCCTCGTCCTCTGTGCTGCCAGCTCAATCCCACACCGCTCTCTTCTCATTTGACTACTCCCTCAACTGTCCGAGAGTCTCTGTCGCCATTTCGGTAGTTTTTCTTGAGGAGCCCCACGATGAGAAGACTGAGAATCCTACGGATGGGCAAGGTCCTGTTGGTCGCACTAATCAGGACGAGGCGCTTCAGAGTTCGGAGGGCCAGCCCAGCGGGAGCAAGGATGTTTTGCAGGGAGACTCTGGACACTGTCAGGTGGATCTAGTGGTCACTCCACCCTCCAAAACAGTGTTCCATTCAGACGAAGACATCTCCAACGATCGTGGTGAACCGGAAGATTATGGGTGCAGGGTCGAGCAAGAGGCTCCTGATGAGTAATTCTGCTCTCTTTTATGGTTTTCTTGTTATGTCACTGCCCTCTCCAGTGGGCTTGTTTTTTGTTTTTTCTGTCATCTCCTGTCATGGTCCAGTTTCTGTTAGTGACAGTCTTCAGAATTCACAGTATTTTGATCCCCTGCGTGGGATTTTTTAAATGGTGGTTGCTACAGGCTGGTTTCCCTCCTGCAGGGCAGTCTCAAACTATGTTTTGTCTGTCTAAAATGCCTCAACACTGGGCAATGTTAAGGCTTCGGCCCGCTGTACAATACTTTTACTGTTAATAGACTACTTTTACTTAGAAAAAAAAAAAAAGCTATCATAAAATGAGAATTAAAAAAGAACTATATAAAGAACAATATACAAAAAGTATGAACTAGAAGTTCTAAGGGATGGGATGGATAATGTTTTTATTCTTGAGGTGTCAAGTAAAATAGAATATAAAGAACAATTCATAATTGTCTTACAATTCTGTAAAAAATTAGCGGACATAACTGACATAATAAACTTAACAAAAATGAATTTTATAAAAATCTCAATGGTTAAGTCATGTAAAGTTAGACAAAGGATAAGTAGTGGATTGAGGAAAAGGTCAAGTGAGAATGAACTGAATTGCAGTCCTGATAATCGCCCATAAAATTAACCATGGATATTGAGAAATAATAGAATAGACGGATAAAGAGATTTTTAATCTTAGCTATACAAAAATCTCTCCACAGCAACAAGGAGAGGAAAAATGGATGGACCGGAAAATGATCAAAATTGAACAGTTAAAATAATTAAACTACTCTTGTTTTAATATTTTAACCTAATCTGAAAAATGGTAAGTGATATTAAAGTTTGGGCAGAAGCATTAGAGGTTATAGCATATGATTGAGGAAAAATGTAGACAAATGAGAAAAATTATATTGGGTACATGTTAAGATTTTGCTGAAATGTATCCTACAAGCAGTAAATAAGTTACATGTAAAGAACACCTAAAGGTTGAAGTAGAAATTCTTCAACAATCTGGGAAATGTTAAGCAAACTAGGTGTTTGTTTTTCCTTAACGAGTTTGAAATAAACTTCAAAACTGAAAAAGGAAAAGAAAATGAGATTTTAGATGTTTTAAAAGAGGAATGCCTCTAAAACTTTGAAGAATATTCGAGTAATAAAAGTTCTGATTGGGAATAATTGAGGCAAATAGAATGAGTGCAGCAGTAAAGCAGGAAAAACCTCCAAGAAAGACTACAAAATATTGAGAAATTGATAGATATTTCAAATCAGGAAGAACTGATAATTTCAAAAAAAATTGTACATTAATAATATGACCCCAGTATAGTAGAAATTTTTAAAAAATACCATAGATGCCCTTAGATAGGACATATTGGTGACTCAAATTAAATTCAATAATTTAAAATAGGATATGTTTGACCTGGTATGAGGAAAGAGTAATGAAAAATCCTATGTGGAAAAGGTTGCTAAAATACAATGAAACTTAAGGATCATAAAATAAATAAATCGATAATAAAAATAAAAATAAAAAATTCTGGATCCTATTCCTATTCCAGAGTGGAAATAGGAAGTTGGTGGAATAAAGAAATGAAAATTTGTTGGCTTATCAACGGGTTGAATTAGAAACCGACACTAATAAAAGAGAAATCAATATATCCAAGATCAAAACTGTAAAATGATACGAAGTTTCGATATATAAGGTAATAACTGATGCACTTGATAAGGTAAAGTTCAAGTGGAAATTTGAAATTGAGTTATAGACAAACAAGTATTAAGTTGAAATTGAGCATGGTTATCACCATCTAAATCGATTGAGAAAATCAATCAAGTATTAAGTACATAAAGAGTATGTATGAACTAGAAAAGTGGGATAGAACCTTAAGCATAACCTCTGCATATGACAAAGTTATTTTTCTGAATTCATGAATTTCTAATGAAGAAGTGTCTGTGTTGTGAAGTGCAAAGTGTAACAGGAATTGCACAACTCCGATCAAAGGAGTCAAGGTGAGAAGATGTGCAGATAAATCACCAAGAATTTCAAACTAGACCATGTTCGTGTGAAGAGAAAGTCTCGACGAAAAACATGGAATGATAAGTAGTTGTGCTAAAATTGCACTATACTACTATGAACCTTGAAGGATTTTTCTAACAAGTGAATTTATTGAAAATATTAAAGTTCAGAATATTGGTATAATTATTTCTAATCTATATATATATATATATATATATATATATATATATTACTCATATGAATTGATATGATCTATGGACAGGCGGAAATATGAATAAAAGATTCTTCCAAATATACTTCTTATACTGAAGTAGGAAGAAAATCAAACTCCAGAGTATAGCAGTGAGTAGAGTAAAGGCAGAGGAAGGTACTTATACCCTGAAGAAATTGCTAAGAGCCAGAGTAAAAGATGAAGGAGAAATCTTCATCCCGAGTTAAGAAATCAACATCGAAATTGGTAACACCAAGGACGGTGTTCAATTTTAGAGGGGGAATATGTAATGTCCCTAATTTTCTACTTTAAAAAAAATAGGTAGTTAAAGACTTGTTGTACGGTACAACAACCCCCCATTTTTAACTTGTTCACATCAAATAATGGGGTCCCTTTCCATAAAATTTTTGGCTAAACACCTTTTAGGATTTTTATTAAGTCAATTATCTTACTATTTTGTTAATTTTTCATTTTCTTTAGATTCTTGTTTTGATTGCTTGGTTGAAATCGATTTTTTATAAGCTTCCTGTTGACGATTGTTTCATCTCATTTGGTCAACTAGTTTGTAAACGACACTCCT
This sequence comes from Pinus albicaulis, assembly GCA_034641835.2. NCBI lineage: Eukaryota > Viridiplantae > Streptophyta > Pinopsida > Pinales > Pinaceae > Pinus > Pinus albicaulis. The sequence continues at coordinate 1,288,682,386 of CM076570.1, forward strand.
TTGAAGTCTAATCATTTATGTCGTATGGGTTAAAAAATGCGTAAAATGTACAATATTCCATTTTTTAATTAAATTAGTTCAATAATGCATTTAGTTTAAAATATTAACCCGTAGTTAGTTATGACTAATATTTTTCCTTTTTTTTTTACTTATACAGCCAAATAACGAGCATCGGGATTTTGATAATTTACTCCAATTTTCAAATAAATCTAAACTCGAAAAATCCGAAATATCCTAAATAACAAAGTGGCTGTAATTTAGATAGGAAAATCATCTTAGATAAATTCATAATCTACTTTAACATCATTAAAATGAAAAATAAATAAATAACCAATTTTAATGTTAAATTTTAAATTAATTAAATTAATTACTATATAATTAATTAATTAAATTAAAATTTAATATAATATAAAATTTATATATAAAAAACAAAAAATAAATAAATTCATCGCATCGAAAGTTTTAAAACTCTGACGAACACATTACATACGATGACTTGAATAACTCCGATGTGATTAAGTGCATTTGCTCCGATGTGATGAGTCACATTGAACTTATGCGATGCATTCATTCCATCCGATGTGATGAGTTTATTATCTCCGATGCGATAAAGTATTAACGTTAATGAAATTTTCGTTGTAAGTTACTATAACATAATGATTAGTTTAAGTTAAAGAGTCATAACGATTAGTTTAAGAGTCATAGTGTTATTTTATAATGGTGGGTAGTGTTCAGTTAGGTTAAATATATATTAAGGCTACGTTGATGATATGATAGTTTTATATTAGTAGTAGTGAAGCTTTAGTGTTAGGTTTGAATTAATATAATGTTAAGTTAATATTCTCATCATAGGTTAGTATATATTAGTTAAAAGGTAGTCTTAGTTTAAAATAGTTTAAAATTACTTTTAAAGTTAGCATTAGTATATATTAATGTTAGTAATAAGTTAGTTTTAATATAATACAAGTGTTAGTTTAGTTTTAGAATTAAATATTTAAAATAATTAAATTTAAATTGATTAAATTAATTAATATTTAAAATATAATTAATTTAATCAAATTTATTATTATTTAGATTAATTGGTTTATAAATAGTTAATTATATTAATTAGTTAGATTAATATTTAATTAGTTTAATTTATAATTAGTAATTAAATTAGAATTAATTATTGGTTAATTGTAGGCTAATTTAAGATTAAATTTTTAATTAAAATCTGATTATTTTTAGCCCAACAATTGAATTTCCAGATTTATTTCAAATTTGACTTATCAACTTTGGAGGTTCATAGATTGAGTTTTACTTGGCCAAATGAGGTCCAGGATGGCTCACTGGAAAGATAAAATCAAGGAGAACATTTCTGAGGAGGTTTCACTAACAGATTTTGTCATTTATTGGGTCAAAAATTAGGCAGAAGATCAAGCTCTGAATTTCTAAAATACAATCAATTTTCTGAGTTTTCTTTTCTTCATTTTCATTTGCTCAGCTTCTTCTAATTACAAATTCATGCATCAATAATATCCCTGGTTAATTAAAATCATTATGAGCATCAATGAGAAGCACAAATTTCCTTTTTATTTATTTAAATAAAAATTGATTGGATTTATTTTAATGCTAGAAATAATATTTGGATTTTATTGTTGCATCTTAATTCATTTTAATTTATTTTTGCAGGAAAAAACAATAGAAGGGATATTGAGGAAAAAGATTTCAATCAATGAGAAGACTCCAGCAATTAAAGATTAAAATTTTTGAGCAATTAAAATTGGATTGGGCAGATTTTTCTTCAACAAACTCTCTTCTAAAAATACTTTTGGAAGAATTATAAATTGTAGATTGCAAAATGTAAAAAGGGCTGCTCTCCTCTGCAATTTCATACTTCTAAAAGCATTTCTGTAATAGGAATTTAGAGTTGTAGATGAGGAGGAGAGAAAATTTCAGATCTGAACATTAATGAGGGTTTTTTCTTTATATCTTGAATTATGCATGATGGACAGAGTTTGCATTTCTGCAGCTCTAATTTTGAAAGCAGAAATTCAAGTAATGTAAAGTATTGTTAGAGACCAGGATCAGAGAAGCGAATTCAATTAACTGGTATTTCTGGCATTTCTGTATCAAATATCAGTTTCATTTTTATGTTAATAAAATTGTTGTTTCATTTTATTCATGTTTATGCATTTCTGTTGATATGGATAATTTGTCTCAAATTGTTATGTATCTCTGCTCTTATGAATTAAACTCTGATTTCTGAGTAACCATTACTCAGAAAATCTGTCTTATAAAACTTATTTATTAAATAGTAATGTGTTGTAAATTTCTTCCACATATTATTGTTTAATTATTGGCTTGACTAATTTGTCAATCGATATCATTTTTGTGAATTTATTCTGGAGTGTTGTTGATTTATTATTTTAGTTAAATGGTCTCAATAGGATGTATTTTGGTATTCACAAATGTGAGCTAAATTGAATTTCTTCATTAACTTGACATTAATTTAAAGTCAGACATATTTTAATTCTCATTATTTAATTATCTTGCTCTTAGTTGGGTTAGATCTATATCTACCTAATTGAGATAGGATTTAGATTAGTTTCTTTTGTTTGCATTATAGACTAAGTTTGTATTTAGATTAAGTTCTATATTCTTTTAAGTCCTCTTCTCGAAGAGGCAAAATCTTAGTTGTGGTTTGGCTGAACCCAAATCAGCTTAAGGGTCATTCTCTTGCCTGATCAACAAGAAAAATTGATCTGATATCCCTGTCTATTGGTATTTAACGATACATCGTAAACCAATAGCGATAGGGAAAAGGTAACTGGACTTAGTTAAACCAGTCGGAGCCACTATCATAAACGGAAAAGGAGCTATATTAAGGTCTAGACTGGGTGGTTATCCCTCAATGTTGTAGCAGCGATTTTCGAGGCTTCAACATTTTTGGCGCTAAAAGGAGGGCCTGAAACTTGTTGTCTCCTCGAGTATTTTCAATTTTAACATTTTATTTAAAACACGATGGCTCCTCTTAAACTTCCAATTTGGAATTATATACATGGACGTGCATCTTCCAATACTCCACCCGAAGTGGTAAGACTCTTGTCTCAGGTCAAATTTAATGGTAAGAAAAATTCTTCTGCTTTTAATCATGTCCTTCAATTTATTCAAAATGTTTCAAATTATGATTTTCAAGGAATTGATGAAGGCATTTTATGCAGAATTTTTACTCTCACATTTGCGGTAAAAGCTAGAAACTGGTGTAGAACTCTTACGGTTGTCTCAATTCACAGTTGGGATCAATTTGTTACACTTTTCATTTGTAAATTTGACAGATACGATTATGAACAGGTATGTGATGAAATTGAATATCTACGAAGATTTGGAAATAAGTCTGTTAGAGATTTTAATATTCGATTTCATTTAAATTGTTTAAGATTTAAAGTTGAAGATAAACCTACGGAAGAAGAATCACTAGATTGTTTTAAATATATTTGCTCTCTTCCTCCCAATCCATATGAAATTAGTTCAAGCTTTGTCCCATCCCCTTCTAACATAAATGAGAATTTCAATATCGATGTGCAAATAAATTATGATGAAGTGGTCTCACAAAGCTTGGAAAATATTTCTATTCAAATGCAAGAAGACAATAGCAGCAATTTTGGAGAACGAGCTGCCTTGAAATCTGAAAATTCCTCTGCATTAAATTCAGAAAATCAGATCGCAAAAATCAACACATGCAAACAACAATCAAAGTCAATAATAAAATGCAAACTGTTGTACAAATTTCTGAATTTTTTCATGATGAACAAATGCTGACAACAGAGCAGCAAAGTAGTCTTCTTCAAGAAAGTATGAGTATACAAAGGAATGATTTAGAATCTGAAATTTATAGTGAACAGAATACACAAGATTTCCCTAACAGAGAAAATTTTGAATTCATTATTTCTGATTCTCATTTTTCACTTTATCCTGATATTTTTAATGTTGTTGATTTCTCCCCTCTCGATATTAATGATATTTCAGAAAATAAAGAGGATGATCTAAATGAATTACCAATAAATTTTTATCAAGATAGAGAAACAATTATTGATCATTCTTTTTCCATTAATGAACATGATTTTTTTATTCCTCCTTGTTTTGATATATTGGATGAAATCAAAGGGAATTCTAGAAAATATTGTGAAGTCATTTATGATAATTATTCTGACATCAAGGATGCTGATTTTTGTTCTTCTCAAGAGAATCTTCATGATAAAATTCAGATAACATCTGAGAATGAGGAACATTTCAATTTAGAAATTATTCCAACCAATTCTCATTTTGGAACAACAAATTACCTTCATGATTTCACCATTCAAGAAAACATTCCAATTTATGATTCATATCATAATCAAACTCCCATTCCTGCTCATAATTCTCTTTCTAATTCACAAGTTGGAATTGGCAATTATTCAAATTCCATTATTCTCGCCGATCCTTGTGAAAAAAAAAATTTATTCCAAAACAATCCCAATTGTGCTGTAACATTAGTTGTATTAATAGTGATTTCAAATTTTTTTTTTTCATACTTATTTTGTTCAAATTTAGATTTGTTTTCTGATTTTATTTTTCAAATTTTTGACACTCTATGCTGGCATATTGAGCACTTTAATAGTGAACACTCAATTGATGCATTGCCCTATTGGGAAATTGAAGTTTCATATTATAATCATGATCATAAAAAGTTATTAATATTTCAATTTCAATCAATGCTAATGTTTTATCAAAAGCTTCTATCTTCGCAAAGGCAGTGTCAACAAGAGAATGTATTTTTACAATCTGGCCAGCAATCTAATCCAATTGATAATTTTCCATCTTATTTAACATATTTCCATCCATTTTTCATTAACTCGTTTGAAAATTGTTTGGAAAGTTTTCCTTCATGGAAGATTGTTAATAGTTTAACACTTACACATAACACTAACAATTTTTTTTAGGCCTTAGAATTTAAAAGCTTGTATCCACAATCTGGCCTGTCATCTCCTCTTTTAAATATTTTCCAATCATTAATGGAAACCCATCCATATTTTTATAATCCAATCGGAATTCAGTTGGAAAAGACATTTCAAAAGGAGGAGATTGTAAATAAGTTGTTAATAATAACTGTACATTCTGATTACAGATTTAATTTTCTTAGTTCAATTAGATTTGTATTTTTATTACTAACATTTGAACTGTGTATATATGAAGGAATTAAAATGAGAGAATGGTTACACTGGAAATATGACTATACCTAGTCATTTTCATGTATATGGTTAGAATAGAAGTAGAATTGATTTAGTTAGTTTGTTTTGTGTATTTAATTTATTTTTAATAGTTCTACAAATAAAAAAGTGAGCAATCAACTTTTTTCATATCATATACATGTTCAGGGAAATATTTTCCTCTTATCAGAAAAATTCTAATTCTTGCTTCCCATTTTTAAATCAAAATTTATTTCAGCAATATCTTTACTCTGTCTATTTTGAATAACGTCTTGACTAAATTCAATTGAAGTGACACTTGGCACCAATCACCTCAAACCCACTTTTCTCTATTACGAAATGTCCTTATATGATTTTCTTCTGAAATTTATTTGTTAAAGGTTTTTGAGAATATAAAACTTCATGATCTCATTATCCCATGAAAGATATGACTGTCTATTATAAGCTTAATTCCAATTTAATCATTATTAGTCAGTCTAACCTTTCGATATGATCACATGAAGTTCATATTATCTTCCTCGAAATTTGTTAAAATGATCTTAAAGGTGTCCATTTTACTTTGTGAACACATTTAAATCTGTGTTCATATTTTTCCATAATTAGTGGCTTTATCCCATCCTGATCTTTAGTTTATTATCCGATGCTGCAATACGCATCATATTTATTTACTAAAAGTATTATTAAACAATCACTATAACAATACAAATTTTTTTCAAGTTAATTTGGAATGAGCAGAGGAAATAAATTGATGTTGCAATTCAAAGGGAAACATATTTTCGTATTTATTTCTGGTGAGTTTTATGAGTTCTAGATTTCTTGAACATGAATAAATAGATTTTATTTAGGCTGATTGAACACTCTGATTTAGAAAAAATAATGAGATGAGTTTGACCAAAATCAGAATTTTGATAAATAGAAGGAAGAATTCGAAGATTCATGAGGTAAGTTTACAAACAATTGCTATCAAGGTAAGCATTTACAAGTTAATTTTCATCTATTATTAGTTTCTCTTTTCCTTAGTTTATTTTTTATTCTTGTTCTGTTTTATTTGTAGGTTTTCATTTGTTTTCAAAACTTGAAGTAAGCAGCAAACCCATTTCAAATTTGCAACAGGTTCAAGGAAATTTTATTTTGTGATTCATTAGAATTTGAGCATTCTTTAGTTTTACTTTCCTTCATTAGAAAACCAATTGAAATTTTAAAAACAATATCTCAAAATTCATGTCTGAAACATTTCAACTTGATTTTGATATTTCTAATGCAATATTTTCGATGTGTTACCTCATTCGCAAAATCGCATATCGCATTGGGATGAATTCAAAAGTTTGTTTTTCATTGCAAAAGTTTCGAGGCGATGGATTGGATCGCAAACGCGCATATCACATTTAACATAAGGTTGATTCGTTCATTTCAAAAGTTTTGATGCGATGAATCCAATCGGCAATCGCAAATTGGAGAAACCACATTTTGATATATCCATTTTAAAAACTCCGATGTGATGAAGTTTAATCGCAATCGCATTCGGCCGAATCCTTTCACAATTGATTCCTTTTTAAAAAGAAAACTCTGATGCGATAAGTCCTATTGTAATTTACGGATCAACAAAAAACTTAATGATGTGCTCCTTTCAAAAGTTGTGATGCGATAACTCATCGTCGATTGCTCATCGCACATATTCTTTTCGCATGATCTCATATCGGCAATTTCTGCAAACCCCGATGCAATAAACTCCAGCGCATGCCTCTACATGCAATACGCATCATCTGATAAGGCATTTTGTTAATTTAAAACAATCTTGGGTAATCACTATGAAACTAAAGCAGTTGATTATAAATTTGCAGCATATTCAAATCATTTTGATTTCTCATATTTTTCAGTTTTAAATAATTCCATAATTAAATATGAAATTCAAGACCTCTCTATTTTAAATTTCATTATCTTAAATTTGGTCTTAAATCTGAACAATTTATAAAATCATGGAATTTTTATAGAACTTATAATATTTTGAGAACATTTATTGCTGCAAATTCTTAATCTCATTTCTGATGCATTTATTTTAATTTCAACTCCCTTGAACACAAAGCATTTCATTTTTACATTTTACTGCTTGCTTTAGTTTAAATAAAATAAATAATGATTTTGGGTTATAGGATTTTAGTTAGTTTTCTTTCTTCATATTTTTTATTGTCAACTAAAAGAAGAAGTCAGCTATTACTGGAGAAATTGATACCTTTAGGTAAGGTCAAATGCAATTATCCAATGGTAAGATTCATGTACCCACTTTCATTAATTTCTATTTCATTACTTTAGTTTCATTTTTTGTTTTTTAAATTATGTTGATATAAAAATATGTTTTGCAACTCTTCATAAAAGCTTTCAATCATTTGCCAAATCATATTTTGGAAGCCCTATGCTCTTTTCCTTGTTTTATTTTCAAGAAGCAATGATAGTCTTCGTTGAAACAACTACACTAGGAAGTTTCTGAACCTTTAATCTGTTTTTTTTAAGCATTCCTTTTATTAGAAAATGATTAAGATAATGCTTTGAAACAATAAGATTGACATCAAATAGAAATTTTTCATTGTGGCTGAATTTTATCATCACTGCTATCTAAAAATCCTAAAACATTTACAACCCTGAAAGGTATAAGTTTTTTGGATCTCGACATAAGAAGGAATGATTACATGATTATTTTCTTTTACTTCATGTTGTTGAGACATTGGTATAAACATTCTTGTTAGAGTTTGTATTTCAAAACTTGGATTTTCTTTTCCATTTTTTAATTGCTTCATTTTTATTTTTGTTTGCTGATTTCTTTTCTCACTTTAGCTTAAGAATTCTTTTCCTTTGGTTTTCAGTTTTGATTTGGTGACTTTGTCATGATTTATATGGAAGGCCTTCATGTTACCTAACAATAGTTGGCATACATAAGAAAAATTGTTAATAGTATCCTATTAGCTTTTTCTTAAATCTCTTAGCAAAATTTGTTTTTCTTATTATAAAGGTAGAAATACTTAAGTAAGAGATTACAAAACAAGAGAACTTGACGAAGTATCATGAAATCTGAGGAATTACTTTTTCATCAAAATTGTAATTATTTTGAGATTTCAATATTATTAAGATCCTTCAAAATTCTGAATTGCCCTATTCGAAAAAATGGTAAGTGTGAAAGACCAGGATTCATAGCGGACCTAGCTGCACCGCCATCACCCTTGCGTTGCTGCCCCTGCGGCTGCGCCTGCTCTCACAGGGCCCCTGCTCCTGCTGTTCCTGCTGCGTCCTGCATCGCGTCCTGCTGTGCCTCCTGCGCCCTGCTGTGCCGTGTCCTCCTACTGTGTCATGTCCTCCTTTCCCCCTGCTACTCCCTCAGGGTCTCTCTGTTCTGCTCGATCAGCCTCCCTCGCCGGCTTTACTGGGTCCCGCTCCTTTGCCACGGGGCCTCTTCCTGCAGGGTTTGTCCGGTTCTTTCCTGCTTCTCTTCGGCTCTGAGATGCTACGTCTTTCATTTTTGATTTGTGCAGCTTTGGTGTGTTGCTGTTGATCTACTCTTCATGGCCATGGAGAATCAGGGCTCGCCCCTCGGTCCTTCGCTTTCTTCTCCCCCTGATGCTGAAGCTGCTTTCTCCTCTTTGTTAGCTTCGTTGCCCAAGAAGAAGAAGTCTGAAGCTGCCAAGTTTGTCAAAAAGCTTGCTGATGTTTCGGAGGAAAACCTTCCTCCTGAGGGCCTGATCCAGGTCGCTTTGTCCCTGGCAGATCAAGCCTTGGTGGTTCAATTCACGGGCCTTTGGCCCTCGCCAAAATCAACGGAAAATTGGGTCGTTAAGAACTGGATCCCGCTGATCAAGAACAAAGTCACTTCATATTTTCTGGGAAGAGGCTACTTCCTGTTTGAGTTTAATACTAAGGAGGACAAAGACTTGATCTTCAGGAATGGGCCCTATTTCATGGGACCTCAGGGTCTCTACCTCAATAAATGGATCCCTGACTTCGATCCGGCCATGGATGTCCCGACGGTAGTCCCTGTCTGGGTTCGGCTCCCTAATCTTCCAGAGCACTGTTGGAACTAGGATTCCCTCAAGCACATAGGCAATGCATTGGAAAAGTTCATTGACAGAGAAAACAACAACGATCAGTATGATTGCGCCCGAATCTGTGTCGAGGTGGATTTAGAGGTGGGACTCCCGGAGGCTATCAAAATAAATGTTGGTAGTTGGACGCATGTGCAAGTGTTGGACTATGAGCAGCTCCCTTTCAAATGCCGTAAATGTCACATCTACGGACATTTTGCAAGAGGGTGCCCGAACAAAGGGGAAGCAGAGAAAGGAAAGGACGATGGTTGGAATCAAGTCAAGAGGCCAAAGACATCTCACAAGAAATCTGGGGCCCCAAATGGCCAAGGCCCCCAGCCTGCCTCCGCCCAAAATGTACCTCCGCCAAAAAGTCAAGAAAATAGGTATGACATCTTAAGCTCTGCAGAAGAGGTTCCACAGGAAGAGGATAGGCAAGATAAACCCTCAGAAAAAATGATCTCAGCAGGATCAAGACCTAAAGAAAGTGCCACGGCAAGAAATAAGGATAAGCAAACAGAAGCCTCCGAGGAGGAACATGACTCAGAGGAGTCAGAGGAGGAAGGAGAAATAGGAGATACATAGACATCGGTCAGAAGATCAGCAAGGGGCTGCAAAACTGCTAGAGAAAAGAGAGATCAGGAAACTTACAAAGACAAGCTTCAGGGTAGTCAGTCCACTCAGGAGAAACTCCTTGGCAAAAATCCGAAGATGTCTAAAAACCAAGCTCAGGGTTCCAAGGGAGCCCCTCATCATAAAAATAAATGATGAATATTGTCTCCTGGAATGGCAGAGGAATGGGGAGTAAAGTGAAAGAAGAAGCAACGAGAAGCCTTATAAGAAGAGAAGCCCCAGATATTCTTCTGATTCAGGAGACCAAAATGGAGGACAATGAGTTTCTCCAAACCAGTAAAAAATTTTGGAAGGGAAGTAGAGGCCAAGCAGTTTCAACACGGGGAGCCTCTGGGGGGCTGGGCTCTCTCTAGAATCCTCTCAAGTATAGGTTGGTCACTGAGATACACAATACCCATTGGCTGTTCTTGAAGCTACAACCTGTGGACTCGAGGGAGACATTCCGCCTTTTTAATTTCTGTGTCCCAACAAATATAGGGGAGAAAAGGGAGTGTTGGGACTCCGCCAGACATCTGTCGGAGTCAGAGAACTTGGAAAACATCATTGTTGCGGGTGATCTAAATCTCACTCTGCGCATGGAGGAAAAGCGAGGAGGCACAATCATAAGGGACCCAACAAGGGAGTGGGTGGAGGATCTCATGCAGGACTGGGATTTGCTCGATATCCCCCCAGAAAATGGTAAGTACACTTGGTCCAATAAAAGAATAGGCCCCAGTCACATTGCTGCTAGACTTGATAGATTTTTGGTGCAGAGGACTTTCCTTTTGCTGGGCTTAGAATCCAGATTGCATATCCTCCCTTGCAGTGTTTCATATCATAAGCCTATTATGCTTGAGATGTTGGACCACAAGGATCTTGGCCCCATACCTTTCAGATTCAATTCTCTTTGGGTCAAGGAACTTGAGTTCCTGAATTTGGTTTAGGACAGTTGGAAATTTCCAGTGAAGGGTTCACCTTTCTTCATCTGGGAAGAAAAACTTAGAAGACTGAAAGCTGTTCTTAAATCATGGGCCAAATCCCTCCCCACCCCTGCAAAAGAGAGAAAGTAGGCCCAAGACAGACTTGCTCAGCATCATGCTCAAAGTGAAGATGTAGAAATCACTAAATAAGTGTTAGATAAGAAAGCTGAGCTTCAGCAAATCTTCCATAAAGCCTGCCTTTTGGAGGAAGAGCATTGGAGACAAAATTCTAGGAGTTTATGGCTTAAAGTGGGAGACAAAAACTCTGCCTTCTTTCACAAACAAGATCAAGCCAGAAAGAGCTTCAATTCTATTGCAGAAATCAAAGAAGGTAACTCGACTCACAAAGACTTTGGGAGCATAAAGAGAGCAGCTTTCAATCACTTTAAAAATCTGTATAGAGAAGAGGGAGTGACTGACCCAAACTCTAAATTTTTGGAGGCAGTTCCTCCTAAGATCTCCCCTTTAATGAATCAACATCTTGAAGCTAAGATCTCTATAAAAGAAATAAAAGATGCTCTCACCGACATGGAGCCCGACAAAGCCCCGGGCCCGGATGGCTTCACTGCATGATTCCTTCAAAACTGTTGGCAGATTATGGAGAAAGACCTCTACAAAATGATCTTGAAATATCAAAATTGCTTTGAAATAGGGCGCACTAATTTCGCCTTTCCTTGTCCTCATACCTGGGCGAAAAGTTGAAGGCGTCAAATATTTTAATCAGCTTCCGCCCATCTCTTTGTAATATCGGGATATAAAATCATCACCAAGGTGATTGAACAAATAGGCTAAAGGCATCCTGCCAGCGATCATTCCAAAATCAAGGGTTTGTTCTCAGGGGGAGATGGGCTTTGCCGACAATTTTCATTTTCAGGTAAGAGGAAGGATCCACTCGAGCCAACTTCAAGAAGAGAAAGGTATGCTAATTAAACTAAGACTTGGAGTGAAAATGCTTTCGATCATGTCGATCGCTTTTGGGAATTTCTTCATAAATTTGGCTTTGGAATGGCCTTTCTAAAATTCCGCGCGGTCATTAATCCTTGATTTCTCCTTGTACCTGAGAGCAAATGGGTTTTTCAAAGCTTCAAGAGGGCTTAGGTAGGGCTGACCCCTCTCTCCGCTTCTCTTTGTCCTCCATGTTTCTGTCCTGAGCTTCTATCTAGACCAGAAATTGGTTGATCAAGAGATCCTGGGGCTCAACATAGCCAGAGGGGTAAAAAATGTTAATCATACTTTGTTTGTTGATGATACCCTCTTGTTAGGGGCTGCCTCTATCAGATCTGCCTTAAAGTTCAAGGAGGTTCTGGATGATTACAGCAAAGCTACAGGCAGCAGTTTGAACAAAGGTAAATGCAAAGTTTTTTGTTGGAATATCTATACCTCCATTCTTTCTGCCATCACCAGAATTCTTGGCTTTTCTGCCTCCCTCAGTTGGACCTCTTTTACCTATCTGAGCCTTCCTATCTTCTGAAAAATAGCTTACAGCAGAGACTGGATCCCTCTATTGGATAAATTCAAGGCTAAAATTCAAGCATGGGGATTCTCATGGTTAAACTTTTCCGGAAAAACTTTCCTCATCAAATATGTTCTCAGTAGTCTCCCCATCTTTCAATTCTCTGTATTACTAGCTCCCATTGGTATCATCAAGAAAATGGAAGCCTACATTCGCAAATTATTCTGGAAAGGTGGCAATCAAAATGACAAGAAAACCCCTTTGGTAAGCTAGGAGAAAATCTGTAACCCTCAGAATGAAGGAGGCCTAAATTTCAAATATCTCAGTCTCCAAAACACTGCCATGGGAGCCAAGATTTTCTGGAGAATCATTGGTCCTCACCCAGGGTGGGCGCAAAGAGCTTTATGGAGGAAGTATTTCATGGGGAAGCGGAAAAGATGTCTGGAAACCTCACTGCCCACCTCAGGATCGCAATTGATCAAATTATGTCACAAAGCAGCTCCTTTAATAAGAGACAGAGCGTATTGGATACCTAGCAATGGAAAAGAAGTCAGAATATGGGACGACAACATCATGATGCATCCCCAATTATCGAGCTACAGTTCTCTGCATGCGCTGCGACCGTGGCTGGACAGAGTTGGTTGCGTTTCACTATGGGATATTTCGCTGTGGACTGGCAGCAACTGGCTGTGATGGAGACTTCCGCCTGTTCCTCGAGAGCTAACACAGGAATGCGATCTCCTTCTTTCTCTATTGAATGGTAATGCGCCTCTGCACGTTGGAAGGAAAGACGCCCGTGGTTGGGGAGCCGCCCCAGGGCTGTACACTGTTGCGCAGGGGTATAAATGCCTCCTAGAGCGTCCACATGTCCCGCCAGACCTTGCTGTGTGGAAGGGGCTCTGGACTTTCAAAACCATGCCAAAAGTGGACTCATTCTGCTGGCTATTATGCCATAAAGGAATTTTAATAGAAGACAGATTGAAGAAGAAAGGGTTCCAAGGTCCCTCACGATGCCACTTGTGCTGTGACAGTGAAGAGAACGCCAAACACATTATCTTAGATTGCAAATTCTCAAAAGAAATCTGGCAGAACCTCTTGAGTCATTGGAAAACAAAATTCATCCTACCTATGTCTATCTCTGACTTATTTTCAAACTGGAGAAACTTCTACCCAGACACGTTCCCAAAAAACGAAAGTTTTAAAGCTACATGGCTCTCCTTGCCGAAATTTATCTGCTGGGAAATCTAGCTGGAGAGAAACAAAAGAGTCTTCAGAGATGAAAGTTTAAATCCGCATTTCACCATCATCAAAATAAAAATTCTATGGAAAGAAAGTCTGGGGGAGAACTTGTCGGACTCGAACCTAAGTCAGCAAGACTTAGATTGGGGTGCCTCGTTGGATCTCCAATTCTCTGGAGAAACAAGGCAACTCAAGGATACAAAAGAGTGGCAATTCAGAGGGAAGGAGAATGAGCTATCTGATTTACTCATCAGGCAATCCAGATACTCTCTGTTCTTCAATGGGGCAGCGAAAGGTAACCCCGGATTGGCTGGGGCAGGAGGAGTTATAAAGAATAAGGAGGGTAGAATTGTGACAAAGTTCGCTTGGGGATTAGGCCAATCCACCAGCATTCAAGCTGAAGCCTTGGCACTTCTTCAAGGTCTCAAGCAAGCAAAGGCCTTTGATTTATCGGATGTCAATATTATAGGAGATTCACAGTCCATTATTAAAGTCTTACTGGAGGACTCTTCTCCTACAGATCTTAGATTGGCAAGAGTGATTTCAAGAATCGAAATTCTGATGAAATCTTTTCAGACTGCAAATTTCCTTCATGTATTGAGGGGGAACAATAACGATGCTGATCTGGAAGCCAACAGGGCGGTGCCTCTTCCTGCTGGCTCCCTCTTGAAAGACGGAATTGAGGAGTGGGACTCCATCCCATAAAATAGAGTTATGTTTTACTGCATTATACTGAATCAGTTCGTTTGTACATTTAAGATAGGAAAATTAATGGAGATTGATTCTCTAGTCCCGAGTAAACATCGCGGATATCCAAATTTTGGGGCCTATGATCAGTTAGTGGAAGAAAGTTCAAGGGCTACAGCCAACCTATTGTAACCGGTGAAAGGCATTTTGGCCAATATCTAATATAAATCCATATCCGTTTCTGTAAAAAAAAAAAAAATTACATTTTTTTTTTAAAGTTAAACTTAATATTTTCAAAATAATTTGTTTTTTATTTTAATTTTTATTTAATTTATTTTTTTCAATTTTTCAATTTTAATTGATTTTTAAAGTTTTTTAACTTTTTATTTTAACCATTTTTTTCTTTATATTTAAAATTTAATTTTTATTTCAAAATTTATTTGTTTATTCATTTATTTATTAAAACTTAATATTTTTTTTTTAATTTAATTTGTTATTTTAATATTAACAATTTATTTTTAAATTTAATAAAATATAATATATATATTTTTAAGTTCATATATATATATTTTATTTTTTATAATTTAAATTTAATATATATTTTAAAATCTATTTGTTTTTTTAATATATATTTTTTTAAATTTAATAATTTTTTTGTATTTTTTTTCATTTTTTATTTTTAATTAATTTTTCATTTTTTTACTTTTAATTTCAATAATGTTTTTTTTTTTAAAGTTTTAAATGTATTAAAATTTAATATATTTCCTTAAATTTAATTTTTTATTTTAAAATTTTAAGTTAATAAACATTTTCTTTTTCTTTTTTAAATTTAATTTCTATGTTTTATTTTTTATAATTTCTTTCCTTTTTTAACTTGTTTTTCTTTTTTATTTAATATTTTTATTTTGTTTTTATTTTTATTTTTTTATTTCTATATATTTTGAAATTTTAATCTTCAATTTTTTTTTTTAATTTTTAATTTTTTTATTAAATTTTAGGTTTTTTTTAATGTTTTAATTAAAAATTTTATTTTGTTTTTATTTTTATTTTTTTATTCCTATATATTTTTAAATTTTAAGCTTTAAAATGTTCTCATTTTTTAAATTTATTTTTTTTCTTAAATTTTAGGTTTTTTTTAATATTTGAATTTTAAAAATTAAAGAATGTTATTTCTATTTTTAAAAATGTCAAAAATATGACCATTTTTTTTTTTTGTTATCTAGCCAATAACCTGTTTTGTTTTGAAGGTGTTTTTTCAATCTTTTTTTCAAGAAACAATTTTGTTTTTAGCATAATTTTATAAAATGTTGGAATTTGACCTTCAAAAAAAACCAAGTGCATTCTCGAATACACTTTTTTTTGTTTTTGGGGTGTTTTTTCATGTTTTTTTAGTCTTTTTGGGCTAGAGTTCCCGTTTTGAGGTTAGGTTACCTATTTCATCTAAAAGAATAAGAGCTTTTTGCATGTGTGAATCTATCTCAGGCGATCAAGTTGTCTTGCCAACAACACATTGTCAATGGAAGATTCGAGGAATATGACATCTCTTTCTACTACAAACTTCGTATTGACTTCATCATAGAGACGATATCCTTTAGAGGTATTGGAATACCCAAAGAAGATACATTTTTGAATTCTAGCACCGATTTTATTCCTTTGTACCTTAGGTATCAAAGAATAACAGGTGGAACCAAAGACCCTGAAATGCTTTATTGAAGGAATTTGGCCATGCCACATTTCATAAGGATTTTTGTTTCTGATTGAATTTGAAGGACACATATTCTTTATGTATACAGCACATAGAACTGCATCAGCCCAAAACATCAATTTTACATTCTTAAAAAATATCATGGAGCGAACCATATTTAAAATTGTCCTATTCATTCTTTCAACTATACCGTTCTGTTGGGGATTATAGGGCACAGTTGTTTGATGTTTGATCCCATGTTGACGAAGATAATTTTCAAATTCGTTTGAAGTGTATTCTTTTCCATTATCAGTACGTAAAGAGCCAATATGAGTTTGTGCATCATTTTCAATCCATGCATGAAAATTCTTGAATGTTTGAAAAGCATCAGACTTGTTCTTCAATAAGTAAACCCAACACATTCTAGTGTAATCATCAATAAATGTCATCATATATTTATTTCCATTTGCAGAAGCAACAGGCATAGGGCCACATAAATCTGAATGAATAAGCTCAAGTTTTCTATGTGCTCTGGAATGTGAATCATGAAATGGTTGTTTGTGATGCTTTCCTAGAATACAAGCATCACATTGCTTAAGTTCCTAGGAATTGTAGGTAGTCCAGAAGGATGTCATACTTTAAGTGTCCACATCTAGCATGCCATAAAAGACTTGATGGGAATGTACCTTCATCATGATGTGAACTGAATGCAAAGTTTTGTGCATGAGCATAGGAACCTTGCAGTGTCAAGAGTCTTCCTTCTTATATTCCCTCCATGACAAGTGAGCGATCTGATGCTTTTCTGACCTCAACCTTGCCATCAAACATGTGAATGGAGTGTCCTTGTTGGCGAATGTGGACCAAGGATAGCAATTTTCTCCTCAACTCGGGGAGGTATAGAACCTCATGTAGAAGATGATCTGGAAGACTGGGCAACTTAAGCTTAATTATGCCAAGCCCTGATGGCTTGAGTTTGGATTTATCTGTGAAGTATATTACTCCATCAACTTTGTCAGTAAATTCTTCAAAAAAAATCTGTTCTAAATGTCATGTGACATGTTGCTCCTGAATCTAGCAACCAATCATTTCTCCAAGAAGTAAATGAAACATCAAACAAGTCTTCAGTTACTCCATTGTTACAATGTGCTACAACATAATGAGCATATTCAAGTGCTTTACCTTTGTCTCTGTCATGAGTTTTACCTTCATCTTGATTTCTTTGTTGCTTAATTTTATCCCAAGGCAACTTACATGTAGATGCATCATGTCAGTATTTATTGCAGCATATGCAATGAAGATTAGATTTTTCAGTTTGAGTTTGTCTGCCCCCCCCTTCCTCTGAACTTTCTTCTTCCTCTTCCTCTTCAGCCACCTCTTCCTCTGGAAGAATCTTGAGCATGACTCTTTTATCTTGCAAAGCATACAACCTCTTCAGAAGACAGAGGGGTTGTCATCTTTCCAAAATCCTTCTCTCTTTCTACAAATGTTTTCTCAAGGGAATCAAAGGTGATTTTCACGAGGTTTCCACTGGCTTGCAATGACTCAAGATAATGTGAGTAAGTGGGATACAATGCCTTAACATATGCTATGAGGGGTATGTCAACTTTACATCAATGTTCTTAATGTCATGCATGATAGATCTTATTTCTGAAGCTAAAGCAAGAGGGTCATCATTTTTCAATTCAAGACTGAACAGCTTAATCATTAATTGAAAATTTTCAAGTTCTAAATGTGAGTCATAGAGTTATTTTAGCTTGCTCAAGGCTTCATAGGTATTTGAAAATGGTGTAATATGGCGACTCACCTCTTCATTTACGGAAGCTTCAATCAAGGCATAGACCTTGCAGTTCTTGTTTTCCCAAATGGTGATCTCCTTGTCTGAAGTGGGCTTTGTTGGTGGATGGTCTCCTTCTCCTTCACAAATTCCTCTCCATGGCTCATTAAAAATGAGAGTATGCTTGATTTTCCGAGACCATTCAGGATAGTTCTCCTTGCCAACGAGAGCAACTCCTACAATAGATATGAGAGAATGCATTCAGTAAAAAAACATCACTTTGCTGCCACTATAAAAAAAAGTCTGGTTCTAAAAAAAAATTATGCACTTAATTTTTTTTTGTAAAAAAAGTGCAGAGGTATTAGCTGGGGGACAGCGTAACTGGTGAGGCTATTATAGTGGAAGGAGGGCATAATAGGGGGAGGGTGTAGCTAGTGAGGGTAGTATAGTGGAAGGAGCGCGTAACTGGGGGAGGGCATAGCGTTATGGCGTATGATGGCACGTAGGTGGGAGGCTGAAAGGCCGCGTTGTGAGAAGTGTATGAGGGCACGCAGGTGGGAGGCCGAAAGGCCATGTTGTGAGCAGCGTATGAGGGCCGAGGGGAGGTTACGAGGAGCTAAGGGAGGGTCGGAAGGAGGGAAGCACATGAGGTGCGAAGGTTGGGGGAAGTGCCCACGCAGGTGTGAGGCTGAGGGGGCCACACAGCAGTGGAAAGGCCGATCAATAATGGGGAGGCCAAGCTCTAGTGTATGGAGGCCACACAGCAGTGGGAGTTGACCGAGCTGCAGCGTATGGAGGTCCGAGTGAACTGTCACCGGTGAGCGTCGAGGGAGTGTTAACCCGAGCAACAGTGCAAGATTAGGGGATTGCATAGGTGCCACTGCGCACTATGTAAAGGGATTATGTAGTGTGTAATGGAGCAGTGCATAGGGAGGAGTGCATATGGAGGGCCTATGGGGAGTCTGAAGAAAAATGACACTCACAAATTCTTGACGTAGATGTTATGCAGACTGTGTAATACAGTGAGAGAGGAATGCGCAGTAGGCATTTTTTCCAGGGGCAGGCAGAGAGGCAGGTCTGCCAGGAGCAAGAGGGACTTACAAGGGAAAGAATACCAAGAATAGAGCTAGCTCTGATACCATGTCATACCAGGAGGTAACTCCGCAAAACTGAAGATGCATTAGATAGAGATTGTGTGTGTACTTATACATGAAGGTGAGACTGTTGGGATTCACTTCCCAATGTCTCTTGGCCTTCCTTATTTACTAAATTACAATAAAATACAATCTCACCCAATCCCTTAGGATTAGGCGTCAACAATTTTTATGGTCTGATGATCATTACAAAGTTCCTAGTGCTAGTCAGGAGTGTTTTAGAGAAAATCGGAACACTTTTGGAGACTTTTTTCATAGTGCCACAGTATCGAGACAAAGTGCTACGGGATTGTCCTATTCTACTACAATATTGAATATGTGATCATTATGGGGGTGGAAAAGGAAATCTGAAGATAGGTAAAGGTAGTGGTGATCTGGATTTCATTCAATGTCAAAATAATTCATACATAACAAAATACTGGGCAAAGAAACTTATTACTCCTCAAATTATATTCTCCACTAATTCAAACTTGATATTGGGCTACTAGGATCCTTTATTTATACAAAAATTCCTAAGGGGAAGCCGCCTTGAAGAGGGGGATTTCTTACCTCCAAAGCTCCTAGAAAAGTGGAACTAGTCCCTAGTAGGAGGATTCTTTATTAAATATTGAAATATGGCCTCTTTTGTAGCAGGGAACACATCCCTAGATTTTCTCAATCAATGGAGCTCCAAAATAGGTCAATGATTTTATGATATTTTCTTCATTTATTGGTCCATCCTGTGGCAAAGAGAAATTCCCTAAATTATCTCATCTTCCAAATATGCCCAATATTCTCAAAATATTCTACAAAACAAAATAATATGTCACATAATATGAAATTATCTCTAACCCTTCCTATGAACATATTAAAGCTAAAAAAATCATTATTAATTGTAGAATGAGAGATTCAATATAGCCTTTATGTTCCTAAGAAAGGTTAGATGGGCCTTTATTTGTGTCTAATTTGGAGGCCCATCACTATCAAAATGACGTAATCTAAGAGTTGAATAAAAATTGGAAATGAACTAATAAGAAAGTTAAATTAAGTGATTTTTTACACTAATATTACAGCTATTATTACAAGACAATTGGGAATATTCACTACGAACTTGACTTGTCGTTGATCGGTGCTCAGTGCATTGGTTACACTTTGGTCTTTTCATAATCCATCCATTGTTGGGTTTTACCTGCTGCATACCTAGCTGCGGCCCATTATCAGGCAGTTACTCTTGTCTTTTTTGTGCTTCCTACTGACTACCTACAGATTGTGGGGTCGCTCTACAGCTGTTTGGTGTTTGCGGTTCGGGTGTATTATTCTACAGGATCATGGGGTCCTCGTGGTGGGGGATCCATTATCTATTTCTATATTTTTTTATCTAGAGGGGTTTTACCCGGTCGGCCATTATGAGTAACTATGAGGAGCTCGTCGATTATTCTGACGACCCTCTGGAGGATGTTGATATTTGGGGACAAAGGGAGGAGGCGGCTGCGGAAGACATGGTTGTCTCAGACCCGAGGCCGATTTTACAAGACTCTGTTAGAACGGACCATGTGACCGTGGCGGGGGTTTCACCATCGTTTGAAGGCGGCTTGGAACCCATCTTATTTGAGACACCCTCCCTCTCGACGACCGGTATTTGGAGTCTTCCTTCACTGGGCACACCTTACATTCCTGTGGTTTACCTGGGGTCACCAGCACCTTTCGAGGAGATGGTGCTACCCTACATAGGTGCCATGACTCAGTCACTAGGGAACCTACACATCAGTGGCATTGGTCCCTCCTCATCTACTGACACAAGGACTCCGTCTGTGGCATCGGGGGTTTTCGTCAACATTCCGGAGGATGTCCATGGGGGAGATCAACCACCTTCATCTTCTGATTCTGAAGGCTCGGGTGATCCCATAAAGGTTGGTTCGGACCGCGGAAAGAAACACAAGACAACAAGGAACAAATTCAGTAGAAACTCCAATTTTGGGCGAGATCGGGGGATGGATGATCTGGAGCTCACAGCGGCCACGAAACTTGTTGGCAAGGTTCGGGGTAGGAAATAATCGACTGCTCAGCTACAGCAATGGACCAGGGAAATCTGGGGGGGCTCTCT
This sequence comes from Pinus albicaulis, assembly GCA_034641835.2. Lineage (NCBI taxonomy): Eukaryota > Viridiplantae > Streptophyta > Pinopsida > Pinales > Pinaceae > Pinus > Pinus albicaulis. The sequence goes on from CM076570.1 coordinate 1,288,703,347, forward strand.
GGAGATCCTGTCGGAAGTTTCTCTACTTACTCGCGGCTGGTTTACTCTCACTTTCACATCGCTAGCGCATTTGGACTGGGTCCTAAAGCAGTATTGGCACATTGAACTGCACCCGGTCCTCCTCAAATGATGGACGCCGCTCTTCGACCCCAACAAAGAAAACGCAGGAGCTGGTCCCATTTGGATGCGGCTCCCTGGTTTATCGATTCAGTTATGGAACGACACAGCCTTCAGGAACATTGGAGAAGAATTTGACCACTACCTCGATCACGATCGTTCCTATTTGGTCATGGGTAACAAAGCAGTGGCCCAAATTCTGATTTTCCTAGACACTCGGGATGGCCTGCACTACAATTACGATATGTTTTTTGAGGGCATGATGTGGCAACAGATGCTAGACTACGAAGGGGTCCCTTTCAGGTGCAGGAAGTGTCATGAAGTGGGCCATCTGTTCAAATATTTCCCTAGACTGGGGTTTGTTAAGCCAAGCCTCAAGTTGACCACCGCCACGGCCACTCAAACGGAACCATTCATCTTCCAGTGCAAAGGGTTTATGGAGCCACCACTAGTCGATTTGGATAAGCCACCTGAATCCGAGGCGATGCAGTCTTTCCCATCATGGCCGACCACTCATGCGAGATCTCATACTCTGACTGCATCGGTATCTCTGCAGCGTGTTTCTACGGTTTCGGGTACCCTTCCTTCTCCCGACTCTTTTTTCAATATTATTACTCCTACTTTGTCTTCTTTTACAAATCATTCTTCTTTGAGTCTGCCTTCACTTATTTGCACCATTGCACTGGCGCCCCCCTCCTTTTTCCCCACCATACCTCACACTTCTGCTAACCTTACTACTATTTCCACTTCACTCTCTGACTCATCTTATGCCCGACACCCTTATTTCCTTCGATCTGTATCCCTACCGCCCCCCTTAGCTGACCTTGGTATCGGCCCGGGTCAGAGCTGCCTACAGACCAAATCTAGGGGCAGACCATCGAATTTGGCTAAGGCTATTAAATGAGAAAATTTTGAGGTTGTCGCGGGCACCCAATCCTCCATTATGCGGGTTCTTAGAGCAAGAAAACCCTTGAGTGTGGTTACCTCATGATGTGTCTCTCTTTCAACTGTAGGGGACTAGCCAACCCTGTTAAGAGATTGGTTTTGAAAAATCTTGTTTCTCAACAACACTTGGATGTCTTATTTCTTCAGGATATTCTGGCTGATGGGTCTTCTGTTTGTTCCACTCTCCACTCATTCCTACCTAACTGGTCTTTCATCACTTTGTATGCCCGGGGCCGATCCGGTGGTTGTGCTATTAGCATTAATAATTTGACTACCCATATGAATAATAGTTGGAGTAGGGATGGGGTTCTTGGCATGGATATAAATTTTGGTAATATTGAACTCCCCATCACTTTGATTAACGTCTATGGGCTTTGCTCTAATAGGGAGGTTTTCTGGAACTCTCTATTTTCCTGTTCTTTTCTACAACACCCTTACACCATCAAATGCGGGGACCTACATTTTTCATTGGGCATCTCTGAATCTTGGGGTATTCATGTTGTTCCGGATCCTCTGGCGGATATTTTCATTACTGTTCTGGAATCGGTCAACCTTATTGACATCCATATGACTAAGCTTCAGCCTACCTGGAGAAACCGTAGAACGGGAGAGGCTGCTTTGGCTCGAAGACTTGATCGGTTTCTCATAAAGCAGCCTTTACTTCAGACCATGAACAAAGCAAGGCAATGGGTGGGACATGGAGGTATCTCGGATCACTCACCTATATTCCTTGAATTCTAAATGGGTCCTCTGCGCGTCCGACTTCCTTTTAAATTCAACTCTATATGGCTTCTCGATTCGGACTACCACAATTTAGTGGTTCGGGCTTGGCAGCACTGCAATCATTTACCAGATTGTGAACCGGCTAGAGTGATAAATGACAATATTACTCACATCAAAGGTTTGAATATCAAATGGATTGGGGAAAAAATTCGGAAGGAGCGTGAGGAACTGCAAAGGATTGAACTTGAGCTTACCCAACTTAATGACTCTAAATTGAGGGGTTTCCAATCCTGTGCTTCAAAAGAGAACCTCATTACCCTTGAAACCTCCAGAACCAAACTCCTGCGACAAAAAGAAGCTGATTAGAGACCCAAAAGTAGAGCTATTTGGCTGCAAGCTAGGGATGAAAACACCAGATTTTTCCAACAACATGAAAATGGCTGCAGGATAAGCAACACGATTTGGTAACTTACTGATCAGCACGGTATGGTGGCTCATACTCACTCACAGCTTCTGGATATGGGTACTCAATATTTCTCCAAGTTATACAGAGCCCCCCTACAATGAAACTTGTCGGAGATCATGCACATTACTAGAGCTTTCCCCAGGTTTGTTGACCAAGACATGGCGGAGGACCTCACTGCTCCGATCACTAAGGGGGAGATTGAAGATGTACTTAAATGGTTCAAAAAAGACAAAATCCCGGGACCGGACGGTTGGCCCATTGAATTTTTCATCCACTTTTTTGACCTAATGGGAGATGACCTCTTACTTGCTATTGAATATTGTCGCTCTCAGGGGAAAATATATGATGGTTTCAATTCAACGTTTATAGCTCTTATACCTAAGACTGATCACCCTAACTCCTTTATGGACTTCCGGCCCATATCTCTCTGCAATTTCATTTACAAAATCATCTCAAAAATTATTGCTAATCGCATCAAACCCATTCTATCATCTCACATTGCAAAAGAGAAATTTTCTTTCCTCCATCACAAGTAGATTCATGAAGCCATAGGTATGGCACAAGAAGCCCTTCATTCTATCAATTCTAAAATTCTCAAAGCCACCATTCTCAAAATTGACCTAGAAAAAGCTTTTTATCGGGTTAATTGGAGTTATCTCCACTTCATCCTCATTCAAACTGGTTTTCCCCTATTATTTATCAATTGGATTATGGGGTGTATTTGTCATGCTTATTTCAGTATCCTCATAAATGGCACGGCTTCGGATTTCTTCCATGCGGGTAGGGGACTGCGGTAGGGATGTCCCCTCTCCCCATTTCTTTTTATCCTTGTTATGGAAGGCCTCTCTGTGCTCATCAATCGAGCCAAAGCGGATGGGGCTCTCCGTGGTCTCAATATCAATGAGATTATGCACCTCACACATATTTTATTTTTGGATGATGTTCTCATATTTCTTAATGGTTCTTGTCAGGATTCCACTCAGTTTGGGATTATTTTTCAAAAATTTTGCAAAGCTACATGGATGGCACCAAACAATCACAAGTCTACCATCATTATGACCCGCTGCACTGCTCAGGAACGGGATAATGCTCTGGCATTATTTGCATTCACTCTTCACAATATTGCTGATGGCCTGAAATATCTGGGCTTCCATTTAAAACCAAATGACTATCAGATCAAAGACTAGAACTGACACATTGCGAAAGTGGAATGAAGGATCAATGTTTGGCATCACCGCTGGCTTTCTAGGGCTGGGCGACTGGTCTTAATAAAAAAATTTCTTGAGGATATTCCCATCTACTGGATGTCTTTGTCTTGGATTCCAATTGGAGTGACTGATCACATTAAAAAAAATCTGCAGACATTTCCTGTGGCGGAACAAGGAAAAGGATAGCACTTTTGCCTGGATTGCCTGGGAAAAAATCAGCAGACCCAAACAATGGGGTGGTTGGGGCATTAAGGATTTACACCTCTTTTCGACCGCCCTAGCGGAAAAAATATGTTGGCACATTATCACAGGCCACAGCTTGTGGAAAGAGGTTATAATTGCAAAATACATTACTCCCAGGAATACACTTGAATGGATCAGAGGCAGTATCTTGTCTATCCTCGGTGCCTCCATTATTTGGAAAGTTATCACAAAGGTTGCTACTCTCATTCAAAAGGGCCTCTCTTGGCAAGTTGGTAAGGGTGACCATGTACGGGTGGGTTCGGACTCATGGGCTGGTAGCGGTGAACATTTTAAGTTACCTGACTAGATTACTGAACATTTGGCACTCAGGGGGATCCATTTTCTTGCTCAGATTTATGACCTGGCTCGAACGGATTGGCAATCTCAACACTGGTTATCAGCTTCTGATTTGGATATTCCTCTGGATGGTTGGTGTGAATGGGCTCTGTTTATCAGAGCCTTACAAGTATCACACATTCGTCTGTCGAATCAGGAGGATCAACTGATCTGGGCACTCTCACCAAAGGGAAGTTATACTCCTAAATTTGGCTATTTGATACTCTTCATTCACAAGGAACAACAAGAAAAGCTCTGGTGGTGTCAGGCAATCTGGAAGCTTAAGGCCCCCCATAAGTTCTGATTACTTTTCTGGTGTATACTTCAGAATTTCATTCCTACTGTTGAAAACCTTCATAAACGTGCTTATCATGGACCATCCCGATGCTATTACTACCTATCACATGAGGAGGATGCTTTGCACCTTTTTCTGCAATGCCCTTACATTCAGCGCATCTGGCTGCTTGTCACACATGAGCTGGGATGCTCACAACTCTCGCGTGGATCTTCCATCGTGGATTCCTGGACCACTTGGTGGCAGACAAACACTACTGTCACTAAAATGTGTAACCTTCCTCTGATATTCGCTTGGGAATTATGGATACACAGGATCCAGCACAATTTTGAAAACAATTCGGTGAGCGGTGACCGTATTTGCTTGCTGACAGTGTCTCTCTATAGAGGGATACCTGATGATGACAACCATCATCCTGTGCGTATTAACACTCCAGAAATTATTGATCGCACTCAGCCTTGGGCCTATTTTGATGGCGCGACGAAACAACAGAGTTGCGGGGGGGGGGCACACTCTACATTAATGAGTTCCATTATTATCACCTCAAAATTGGTTTGGGCTAGGGCATAAATAATTTCGCCGAACTTCAATGTTTAAGGCTCCTTCTGATTTTTGCCCTAGAAAAAAAATTGCAACACCCTTCAGATTTTTGGCGACTCCCTTATTGTGATTAACTAGATCAACTCACTTGCTTAGTGTCACTCGCACACACTATCTGCTTTACTGAGGGACGTTCATCATCTCAAAGCATTATTTGACTCCATTTCTGTCACTCATATTTACAGGAATCGGAACAAAGTGGCAAACAAACTTTCCAAGGAAGCTGCAGAGCTAGTTTGGGGAGATTGGCACATCATAGAACACATTGCTGCACAGGTGTACAGTTACTTCCATAGGCCCTTCATTGAGACAATACGAAAGCCGCATGCAGTTGGGTTATAAACTACATTTTTTGAGTATAAATTTTGTATATTAACTATATCTATATTCCTGATACATGTTCTCCGGCAGATACTCCACAACCATTGTAAAAAACAGTTTTTCATTTTGTTGTTTTTTTTATTTTGGGCTTTCCATTTCCTAGTAAGTTATGCACCGAACTTACTTTTTCTACTGGAAATCCTCCGAAATTTTTGTACTATCACTAATTATACATGCAGTCAGTTTTATATTTGCAGCTACTGGATCGCATACTAGTGAAATGTAACATGTAATTTTTCAAATTTAATGGAAGATTACGAATTTTTCCCTTGTGAAAAAGACAATTGGGATTTGTTCACAAAAAAATATTTTCAACAAGTGTCAACTGAAATAATGATATCAAAACTATTATTAGTATCTACTCGTGGAAATGAAAAAAATTTAGGTGCAGAATTAGAAAACTAAACTTCATCATCATAAGAATCAAAAATAGGAGTGGATTCTTGAATAATGAAATCATCACAATGTTGGGAGGTTTGAAAATGAGAAACAAGTGGAACAATTTCTGTAATGATGTTTTGCTCATTTTCAAAGATAGATGGACTTGGAGAATTGAAAATATGAGAATCTGACAAAATCATTACCAAAGGATGAAGATACTTGGCATTTTCAACCTTCAAATCATCATTATAAATGATTTCATAAGTGTTTTCCTCCTCTTCATAAAATAAATCGATACCAAGAAGAAAATAAAATGCATGGTTAAGAGAATTTTCAGGACTGTTGAAAGTATTAATAATCAAATTTTCTCTATCTCATTTAGGATTAACCAATAATTCATTACTAATTAAATTTGTGATAGTTCCCTTGTTTTCTAAAATGAAATTGGTCTCGGGAGGGATTGTTGACTCATTAACAATTGAATTATTGTTACTAAAAAGATCAGGACAGTGGAAGAAATAAGAAGTTGAAGATATATACCTGAAATTTTCTCTATCTGAAGATTTATGCTCATTTTTTAGAATGTGCATTTAAATTTCCTCCATATTTTCATTATTTCAGATCTGGAAATTATTGTTAGGTTGCACTGTAACTTCTGATTGATCATTGATTTCAACAAAAGTAGATTTGGCATTACTTGCAACAATTTGAATATCGTTGGAATTTTTTATTTGCATTTTTTCTTGCTAATTTGCATGTTGTTGATTGTTTGTTGAGATTATTTATTTTTTCTACTGTTAATTCATTTTGCATATTGTTGATTTCCATATTCAATAGAATTATTGAGAATTGGGGCGGCAAAACCATTTTGATTTAGAGTAGATTTGAAATCAATATTTGTAATTGCAACATCATTTTCAAGATCTATGCTATTTGTTTCAACAGCATCAACTTCTTGCTAAAATTGTTGATTGGAGGCTTTATCATTTTCAATTTGTAGTGGATATGCATTTTTATTTTGAGCCATTAACTCTTCAGCTCTCATATCTTCTGATTCCTTACAATTTTCAGGATTACAAGAAAGAGACACTAATTGTTTAACCCATTCTACCAACTGATATTCAAGAGGTAAATCTTTGGAATGAAATTGTAAAAAAATATTTTTAAATCTAATTAGAAAAGTTTCCAAGGACTCACCTTCCAATCTACGCAATTCTTCTAACTAATCCAAAAAAAAAAAAATATATATATATTATATTCCTCAAAAGAATGGAGGAAATTTTTTGAAAATTCATTCCAAATATGTACAGAGGAAACTGCTGATGATTGGCACTAGTCTTCAGCTTTACCTATCAAATTAAGAGTGAATATTTTGCAAATGACATCATTTTTAATATCAAAATTATTATAATCCAAAATAAATCGAAGGAGTTGATCAAAAGGAGAAGTCTAACCATTGAAATTTATTTGTGATAAGAGTCTGACTAGGTTTATTGGAATGGTAGTTGGTGAAATTTTAGTAAAACAATTCCAAGGAGGACCTTTAGAGGGAGCCATTATAAATATTTCAAAGCTTAAAATAAAACTTTAAAATTTTAAGCTTAAAAGCGCAGTTTATGATGTCCCTCCTTCTAGCGCCAAAAATGTTGATGGCCAAAAATGACTGGATCAACATTTTATAGGCCATCTAGTCAGGGTCCAAAATCGGACTCTTATCCATTGGAATGATGGCTCTGACTAGATCTATTGGGTCCAGTTAGCCCCTCTCTCTACTCTCAAACTTGTGGTATTTTAATTTTTTTTTTTTAAATCAATAGTTTATTCATTCTTCCAAAAAAGGGCACTTTAGTAGAAAAACACAAGTAGTCTCACTCCGAACAGGTTTGTTGAATACCACTATTAGAATATTACAATGAAACGGAAAAAAATTAAGAGACACACTCCACAATTTAAGAGTACATAGGCACCACTAAACACACATGATAAATAAAACACCTGTAACCATGCTAATCGTCGGCAATGATGGATGTTGGGTTGTCCAGTGTTTTTCCAGGAGGACGGAAGGAGCATTGAACATGGTCCTCTAAATGGGCCATCCATACCTCCATCTTCTCAATTTTCTCAAATAACAGGTTCTGGCCTCGCCATACCACCACTACACGCTCCTCGATATGGCACTGGAAATAGTGCATTTTGTCCAGAGTTGCAATTAACTCGACATGTTCTTCATGTCGCACCTGCTCTGAGGCTTCCAAGTGATCAAGAACATATTGTATCAAATCCTAACACTGCTCCACGCAGTAGCCTTTCTGATACACTCGTCCCCCACAACGCACCATCCCCCATATTCCTGAGCCACCATGATAAACCGACCCTCCTATTTGTTGACTTGGAGGGGTGCGAAGCCCATGGCCCGTCGACATGCCACCGCGACTGTTAGCCTAAGCTATAGATCCTTCATGACCTGAACACCGTGTTCTACCACCACTCGACCACCCGCAAACCTCTAACCCGAGCAACCGCCACCACTGGCACCTCGCCATGAGCCATCGCTACCACTCGCCACTTCTAATTGGGAGAGAGACGTGCCACCTCTCGAGCTGCCCAAATTGGGCTTAATTTGAGAGGAGTGACCTATATGAGGAACCAAATACATGGTTATCAGTCCAACACAATAGAAATAGACATAGATGGACCCCTCGAACCTTCCCACATTGTGACAGCCCATAGGGAGAAGCACACCACCCTCACCGGTTATAGCTCCTTTGTTTTCTAAAATAAATTGTTGTCGGGAGGGACTGTTGACTGAATAACAATTGAATTTTTGTTACTAAAAAGATCAGGATAGTGGAAGAAATAAGAAGTTGAAGATATATACCTGAAATTTTCTTTGTCTAAAGATTTATGGTCATTTTTTAGAATGTGCATTTAAATTTCCTCCATATTTTCATTACTGCAGATATGTAAATTATTGTTAGGTTACACTGTAACTTTAGATTGATCATTGATTTCTGTAAAAGTGGATTTGGCATTACTTTCATAAATTTTTATATCGCTATAATTTTCGATTTGCATTTTTTCTTGCTAATTTGTTTGTTATTGATTGTTTGTTGAGATTATATATTTTTGTCTACTGCTAATTCATTTTGCATATTTTTTATTTCCATATTCAGTAGAATTATTGAAAATTGGGGCGGCCAAACTATTTTGATTTAGAGTAGATTTGAAATCAATATTTATAATTGCAACATCATTTTCAAGATCGGTGCAATTTGTTTCAGCAGCATCAACTTCTTGCTAAAATTTTTGATTGGAGGAATTATCATTTTCAATTTTTATTGGATATGCATTTTTATTTTTAGCTATTAACTTTTCAGGTCATATCTTCTGATTCCTTTCAATTTTCAGGGTTACAGGAAAGAGACACTAATTTTTTAACCCATTCTACCAACTGATATTCAGGAGATAAATATTTAGAATGAAATTGTAAACAAATATGTTTAAATATAATTATAAACGTGTTCAAGGAATCACCTTCCAATCTATGCAATTCTTCTAACTAATCAAAAAAAAAATCGCAATTATATTCCTCAAAGGCATGGAGGAAATTTTTTGAAAATTCATTCCAACTATGTACAGAGGCAACCGGTGATGAGTGGCACTAGTCTTTAACTTTACCTGTCAAATTAAGGGTGAATATTCTGCAAATGACATCATTTTTAATATCAAAATTATTACAATCCAAAATAAATCGAAGGAGATGATCAAAAGGAGAATTCTAACCATTGAAATTTATTTCTTACAAGAGTCTGACTAGGTTTATTAGAATGGTAGCTGGTGGAAGTTCAGTAAAAAAATTCCAAGGAGGACCTTAGAGGGAGCCATTATAAATATTTCAAATCTTAAAAAAAAAAAAAAATTTAAAGCTTAAAAGCGCAGTTTATGGCATCCCTCCTTTTAGCGCAAAAAATGTTGATGGCCAAAATTGACCGCATCAACATTTTGGAAGGCCATCCGGTCAGAGTCCAAAATCATACTCTTATCCATTGGAATTTTTATCACTCATAATTTTTTGAAACAATACTTGACATGGTCATACAGTTCACTCCTCAAAAGGATAAGGTCTCCTTAAGCCTTTTCAAGTGATCGATATAGGAAAATTTCATTTTTTTACATGTTTAACCTATCCTAAGGTTCAAGGCCACCTCCATTTAGGTCATGTCATGTCCCATCGGTCATCATATGATGTCATTTTTTATTTCCCAATAATTTAAATTCAAAAAGGACACTTAAGCCAGTTTTACAACTTTTCGTAGTGTTTTATACTGCAAAACGGCAGTTTTCGCTACAAAACTACCTAATAGTTCCATAGCGAAATTGTCAGAGAATAAACTAGATACGCTACGAAAAAATATTTCCTTTCTGTCTTGTCAAATTCAATGTACAGTGTCAGTTCATGATCGGAGGATTTAGGGCGGAGGTCATTTGAGTCCGTTAGGGTTAATTCAAGGTACAAAGCCATTTTTGAGGTCATCATTACCCTTTTTAGCATGCATGTGTCATTATTAAGGAATGAGTTGTCATTTAAACCACAAAGCATTACCCAATTAGTATTTTTTTCATACTTCGCCTTATCTTTGCATTTTATTGGATTTCTGGAGAGTTTCTTCATCGATCCAATCAGGTTGCTGGCAAATTCAAAGGTTGCAGGTGTCATCAAACAAGTGAGGCTGAGAAGATATAAATCACCCATGGCCGCAAGGAAGAAAACAAATAAAGGTGGTCACTGCCACAGGTATGAGCCCATGGACATGAATTTTCTCAGTGAATACCCAACGGCCATGGAGATTTTCAGAAGAACATGTTGCTTGCAATTATGTCAAAGATTGTAGGATTGTCATCTACAGGTTCCCAATGATTTTTCTAACAATTTCACTGGAACAGCTTCAAAGGTGGGAATGCTAAACCTCACAGTAACACCAGACATCATTTAAACATCAACAGGAATACCTAGAGGAGGGGAAAAGTGGTTTAAAGGCATCAAGTTCACCATGCAGGATTGCAAAGAGCTCATCAAACCAGAGCATAGTGAAATTGATCTTACAAATGCCATCCCTAGGAGTTCATGAAGGAAAACTATTCAAATTTGTTGATGATCATTCAGAAGTATTATACTTGTGAAAGGAGGTTTCACATGGTCTACTCATATCACCTTCGGCTTCTTCTGCATTTTGTGGGTAAGAGGTCACTTGACTTGCCCTTTTATTTATACAGAAGTCTAGGTAAAATATCAGATAAGGTTCAAGTTAAAACAGAATAGCTGATAAAGCGGACTCAGCCACTAAGAGGAGAGTTCAAGCACATCAAAAAGATAAACCTGCACTTGCAATCCAAGGACATGGCATTAAAAGACAAAGTGCAATACCTTGAAGAGAAATTGGAGTTGACTCATGAGGAGTTGGAAAATAAAGGGTTGAAAATGACAGTGGTAGAAGAACCTATAAGTCAACTGATTGTAAATGAGAAGGAAACACCATAGGAGTAATAACTTGAGATGGAATATGCCTTAGGAGGTTCATAACATGCAGAGAATCAAAAATTTTCAACTGGAGGTCAGTTTTTGAAAACAATTTTGAAAGGGGAAATTTCTGGGTTTTTACACAGTTTCGTAGCATACCTCGGGCGTGAAGCCAGAAATACGCTACGAAAAAACATGTAGGTGCCTTTATTATTTTAAAGTCAGTTTTTTCATGTTTCAAGGAGGGGGATACGTGGTGGTAAGGTGTCATGACATGATTAACATGATGGAATAGAAAATAATTTAAGAGGATGGATGGAGAAACCACTTTACCCATGCTACTAAAACTCGCTACGAAACTGTCCTGTTTTCGTAGCGAGAAATTATTGAAGGTTTTTTAGCATCTTAAAAGCAGTTTTTGCCAACTGGAGACCTCCAGCATGTCAAGGGAGTTTATTATCGGATATTTATGACTCAAAGGGAGTGCCATGAAGATATTTCATCATTCAAAACAGCATTGAAGATAAGGGTCATCTATTCCTAAAAAACAGGGTTATGCTCCACAAGTCTAGGGATGTTTTAAATATGTAAAGTGGTAGTGAACTTGGTCATGTTTCCTACAAGCATGTGATATTTATTTTGTAGCCATCATGTAATTGTTTCATAGATAGGATAGAGAAATGTAGTAAATAGGAGTTAGAGTCGTATTAGGAGATGGTTTCTTTAAAAGGTAGCTGTCATTTTTCTGTTGAAAGTTATGTATTTTAGTTATGAAAGGTGTCATAGGAGAATTAGAGGATATAGCCACCAAGCATATCATCCTTGTTGTAAATAATTTCTATTTAAAGACAAAACATCGCAGAAGTAAAGGGTTGGAAAATATTTGCAAAATACTGCTGATTGTATGTTTTTGACCAATATCAGTAATACAAAGTGACATTCTTCTTTCCAGACCTGAGATTCTCATGAGGTTTCTGATATATTATTGATCTATATCTTTATGTTTTATCACTTGCAGTAGATTTCATCCCTAATTAATCAGAGTTCATGATATTAAGCTCTGACTTCCTTTAGTGATGAAATGATTGTGTTTTCTTATGTTGTGTGTGTGAGTTGCCTCTATCTAAAACCTCTATCTGCCTCAACTTCCATGTGAAGAAACATTGTCACTGAAACTACTGATTATTGACTCCATAAGCCCAATGGTAGCAAGCCTGCATTTTTCAACCTACAATCATACAAAATAAATTACAATTTCTATAGAGTTGGCCATCTAGTGATATCATTATTCAAAATCATAAAAGCCCTTGAGAGAGCCCTCTCAAACTAAAGAGGTTAATCTTCAGTTAGAATTGGTTTGAAACAGTTACACTGAGTTGTTTGATGAGCAGCCAATCAAGTTCAATTTGGTGATAACATTTTGGTGCATCTACTGGGAGTCTGAAGATATATTTCCCGGATTTTTTGTGCAAAAAGTGAAGTTGAACTCTTGGAGGTAGCAAGAGTTAGAATCTATTCGAGGCTGCAACTACCTCGGTGACTCCATTTCAAAAAGTCATGCTTAAAGGTGTCTTCAAGAAGGAGATACACAGGGAGAAATCCAGATCCTAACCCACCTGCTATAGTGGATAATCCAAACACAATTTCCAGAGGCATTCAAGGCAGCTCTTCACAATCAGGTACTCCATCACATTCAAGAGCTTTGTCCTCTAAAGTTTTAAGAAGTTCTGAAGATAAAAAGTTTGATGATAAAAATCAGGAAGTCTTGTTTAGGTTTGAAAATGAAAATGAATTGACTGAGATTGTTTTAAACCTACAAAGAAGAGGTATTGATACCTCAGCCTTAGTGACCCAAAAAGATAAAGAAGAATTCTGGGGGGAAGTCACATCAGAGTTATTGTTAGAGAGGGAATATTTGGATAATTTGAAGGAACTAGACCCATTTGATATCTTGCTAAGAAGAAAATATGGTTTTCTTTTACTTGACTAGAGTTCATTTGTAATTGGACTACAAAGACCAACTACACCACCTCCTAACAGTTCCTCTTCTACTACTGTGTCCCTAAAAATACCACATTCCATGTCATCATGGCTGGAAATTTTCCACCTCCACCTGCTACTGCATCTGCTAGGTATGCCCCTCTTATTATCCTAGTTGTCCTTAATGCCCTTAGAAGCAAATAATCTGTTAGGATTAAAACACGGGAGAGTGATGAAGAGATTACAGGTGAAGAACATGTAGACCAGTTTAATGACTTCATAGACAAGGAGGAGGTTGACCAGGAAGATGTAAAAATGAGACTTTTTTCTCAGAGGTTTACTGGTGAGGTCAAAAAGTGGTTCAAAGCCCTTTCTCCAAGAAGTTTGCATAATTGGAATGAGTTTGAAGATAGCTTCTTGAGAAAGTGGGGAAATAGAACAAACCCTGTGTAGGCCCTCACTGAGTACAATAGTTTGAAAAGAGTTGTAGATGAAACGGTTCAAAAGTTCTCCAAGATATTTAATAAATTTTATGACTCCATCCCTGCCCATCTAAAACCTCCACCAGGAGCAGCTCAACTAAGATATGTTGAGGCTTTTGACTATGAATTTTCTATCCTACTCATAGAAAGAGAATCCCATTCACTAGTAGAAATGAAAAATGATGTTGCGAAGGTGGGAGTCAATATGATGGCAGCTAAAAAAATCCAAGATGGGAAAAAAAAAATTGAGAGAAGAATATAAGCCTTCCACCTTAGATGACAAATTTGAATCCATGATGAAAACAATGGAAAATTTGATGGATAGGTTGCCCTTGGAAATGCTTCTACACCTCCTACACAACATGAACCACAATTTAGAAATCCACAGTTCAAAAGACCTCAAAATCAGCAGAGACCAAGGGAAAATAGAAATTAGCCTGACCCTCAAGTAAGGCCTCCTTTTCAACAAAATTTAGTTGATGAAGAAGATCAACCTGAAATACCAGAAGACTCCATTCATTGCCTAGATGAAAACATGTCTGGAATGTTTTTTAATAAAGAAGAACATGATGAGTCTGATCATGACGTAACAAGGGTGAGGAACCATCTGATTACCTTAAGGGTTATCAACATGTAATATTTGAGATGCAGAAGCAGTACAACCTTAGAAACATAAATTTCCCTATTACTGCAAATAAAACACAGCCCAAGAAAGATTCTCCTAAAGCAGCTGAGGTTAGAAAAGATCCACCACCTCCTCCTTAAATTGAAAAAATAAATTATGTTTTCAATTTTGAGAATGATATTTCCAAGATCAAGATCCCAGTCCCTTTTGGAGAAATTCTTAAGATGAATTAGTACATAAGTAAAATTGTAAAAATTTTGAATTCTCAACCAGGAGCTGCAGACATCCTCAATGTACAAGAAGACCATCCAACCATCTACTTGGGACCAAGATTGGAAGATGAGAAAAATGAAGAGGTACCTACTTTCTATGTCAGTCTTGGTATCCATGATATGACATTACACAATGCCATGTTGGATTTATGGGCCTCTCATAACCTCATGCCTAAATTGATTATGGAAAGGATGGGATTGGAAATCACTATGCCATACAAGGATTTCTTTTATTTCGATTCAAAAAGAGTTCAATGCATTGGATTGATAAAAGATGTTGTTGTTGGTCTTACACAAGTCCCTGCCAAGACAGTGGTAATGGACATTATGGTAGCAGACATTCCACCTAATTTTGGCATTCTTCTATCCAGATCTTGGGTAGCAAATATCAAAGGCGCCGTGCAGATGGACCTAACAGATGTCGCCATTCCTGTTTTTGGTGAGCAAAGAAGGTTGTATAGAGAAACAAGGATGGCTTATATGGTAAGCAGTAAGGATAAACCTTAGAATTCCCAATTTATGTTGTTGAAACTGAATTAGGATCAGCTATTCTTGTCAATAAGCTAACTGATGAAGCAGAAGATGAAAGGAAAGCAGAAATTCAAGAGGTTGAAAATTAGCAAGCTAAAAATCATGAAATCATTGAAGAAAAAGCAGAGGGCTAGTGGTTGTTGCACTTTGATGGATCAACTAGAAGAGAGGGGGCTGGAGTAGGCGTTTGGATCACAACGCCTGATGATGAAAGTAAGTTATTTTCTTTCAAAGTGAACTTTGATTGCGCAAATAATATGGCTGAGTATGAATCTCTGTTTTTGGGTTTAGAAACTTTGAAAAGATTGGGTGCCCAAAAAATTTCAGTTTGTGGAGATTCTGAATTAGTTATTAAATAAGTTGAAGGTGTATATCAAACCAAGGATGTGAGAATGAGAGAATATAGAAATTTGATCATTGAGATGTCAGAAAATTTTCAAGAATATTCATTTATTGTGAAAACTAGGGATCAAAACTCAGTAGTTGATTCCCTAGTTGTTTATGCAAGTCTGTTTGTTATCCCTGCACATTCCACTGAAAATTATGAGGTTGAAGTTCGTCATAGGCTTCCTATACCAGACAAAATTATACATTGGAAAGTTTTTGAAGATGACTAGCAAGTCAAAAACTTCATAGAATTGAAAGAGGATTTAGAAAGCACACAAGAAGATTAGCAAAACATGCTTGTTGAAACTAAGGGTAATTCTGAAGTTTTGCAACTGAAGAATAATTGCATACCCAAGGGTATTATCCCACTTGAAAAAAAAATTGACCAAAATGATGTGTTCAAATATCCTAGGATACAAGATGATGATGAAGAGGTAGAGAGTTGTAATCTTGGTATAGTAGCAATGCCTAAAATGATCAAGCTTTCAAAGTTTCTTTCTATAGAGATGAAACAAAAATATATTGAGATGATGAAAAAATTTATTGATTTTTTTGCATGGACTTATGTTGGTTTGAAGAAGTATGATCCTACTATTATTAAGCATACCATTCCTATTAAAGAAAATGAGAAACCTTTCAAACATAAGTTCATAAGGATTAATCCACTGCTCATGCCTCTGATTGAGAAGGAAATTAAGAATCTCTTTGATGCAAAACTTATTGTCCCTATTAGATTCTCAAAATGGCTTGCTAACTTGGTACCAGTCAGGAAAAAGACTAGAGAGATCAGAATCTACATTGACTTCAGAAACTTGAACAAAGCTTCTCTAAAGGACAATTACCCTCTCCCTAAGATGGATTAAATTCTACAGAACATTTTTGGTTCCCAAAGGATGTCTATGTTGGATGTCTTTTCAAGATACAATCAGATATTAGTGCACCCAGAATACCATGAGAAAATTGTTTTTACTACACCGTGGGGGACATTCATGTATGCCAAGAAACCCTTTGGTTTGATGAATGCAGGAGCGACCTTTCAAAGAGCAATGGATATTGCATTTTCGGAGGAGAAGGATAAGTTGGTGATTGTCTATCTGAATGAAATAACAGTATTCTCAAGAAGAGAGGAAGACCATTTGAAGCATCTGGAGAAAGTTCTGCTGAAGTGTGGAATGTTTGGTATTTCTCTTAATATCACTAAAATAATTATTGTTCTAACCTCAGGAAAGTTACTTGGGTATATTATATCTAAATATGGGATAAAGATTGATCCAAACAGAGTCAATGCCATTCAGAAAGTAGATTTGCCTAGAAGCAGAAAGGAAATTCAGTCTTTCCTTGGAAGAGTGAATTTTGTTAGAAGGTTTATTCCCAACTTTATTGAGATTGTCAAAGATATAACCAAGATGTTGAAGAAAGGAGCTAACATTAAATGGATAGTTGAAGCAAAGAAATCATTTGAAGGAATTAAGAAGGCATTCACTCAGGCCCCGGTGTTGATTAGCATGGATTTTTCAAAGGAATTTCTAGTTTTTACATTTGCATCAAAAAACACAATTGCTGGATTTTTGCTACAGAAAGGACAGCAAGGTATAGAGCAGCCCATTTCATTCTTTAGCAGAACCCTTGCTAATTCAAAGTTTAAGTACAATATCCTAGAAAAATAGGCATATTCTTTGGTCAAAGCCATCAAAGGCTTCATAATTTATATTTTTCATTCTCATGTCATAGCATTTGTGCCTAATGTTGTAGTGAAGGACATCTTGACTCAAGTTGATCCTGATGGCAAGAGAGGGAAGTGGATAGCTAACTTGCTGGAATATGATATAAAAATAAGACCTGCAAAATTGGTGAAAGGTCAGGGGCTAGCAAAGCTGATGGCGCAATCCAATTTTGATTGTATTGATATGAGTCTTATTGCAGAAATTTCAGAATTATCAGATAAAGATGAAGAGCTAATTCCTATTGAAGAGAAGTACATTATGTCTGAGTGGTACAGAGACATTGTCTTTGTCTTACATCATCATAGAGCTCCTACTAAATTGACTAAATCTAAAGCAATGTTTGTGAAGCTGAAATCTCTGAGGTACTGCATCATATATAAAAATTTGTACTGAAAAGATACTGATGCCATTCTTTTGAATTGCTTGCTGGAAGAGGAAGCTGAAAGGGTGATTGAATAGTTTCATAAAGGAGATTGTGGAGGACATCACTATTGGAAGGCCATAGCAAACAAAATTCTCAGAGCAGGGTATTACTACCCTACCATGTTCAAGGATGTCTACAAGAAGATAAATGCATCCCATGAATGTCAGATTTTTTATGGTAAAAAAAAGCTTGTTCCTTTACCCTTGATGCCAATTTATGTTGAGGCACCTTTCCAATAGTGGGGGTTAGATTTTATTGGTGAAATACATCCATCATCTTCAAGGCAGCATGGTTGGATCCTGACAGCAACTAATTATTTCACCAAGTGGATTGAAGCAATCGCAACAAGGCAAGAAAATGATTCAGTCATCATTCAATTCTTAGAGAATGACATATTGTCCAGGTTTGGTTGTCCTATGAAGATCATCACTGACAATGCACAAGATTTCAAATCCAAGAGGTTGATCAGTTTTTGTCATCAATATCACATTAAACTTGGACACTCTACTACTTACTACCCATAAGGTAATGGTCTTGCTTAATCTTCTAACAAAAGCATTGTGAGAATTATTAAGAAGGTGTTGAAGGAAAATAAAAGGTCATGGAATTTGAAGCTAAAGTATGCTTTGTGGGCTGATAGAGTGTGTACAAAAAGGTCAATTGGTACTTCACCTTATGAGTTGGTGTATGGAGCTGAAGCCATTTTTCCTACATCCTTGGGAGTGCCTGTTATGAAATTGCTGCAAGGATTAGAGGAGGAGCCAAATGCTATTCAGAGGAGAATAAACCAGTTGATAGCTCTGCAAGAAAAAAGGGAGGAAGTATATAACAACAATCATTAGTCTCAAAACAGAATAATGAGGAAACATGGTAAGTTTGAGAATATCTGGAAAGGTCCATTCATAGTAGTTGCATTCCATGGCAACAACACTTATCTATTGCAAGAGATGGATGGACAACCTTGTGCTGGAGGGCCTGTCAATGGCAGGTTTCTAAAGAACTATTCCTTTTAAGTTCTATTGATTTTTCACTCCATTATATATATTCCATTTTATTATTCTTTTCTGTTAATAAAGACAAGTTGGTCATCAAACTTGAGCCTGAGGTGAACGCCATTAGAATTTGAAAAAGGCTTGGAAAATTTTAGAGTTTTTTATTTCCAAGAAGATGGATGGCACTGGAACTACAGGTTTTTTGGTGTACCACAGGGGCACACCATCCCAAGTGGAGCCACGTTGTTGGGTCTTCATTGAGAAAATTTATGTCCATGGGCTCATACCTGTGGCAGTGACCACCTTTATTTATTTTCTTCCTTGCAGCCATGGATATTTTCAGAAGAACAAGTTGCTTGCAATTCTGTCAAAGATTGCAGGGTTATCATCTACAGGTTTCCAAGGATTTTGCTAACAGTTTCAATGGAACAGCTTCAAAGGTGGGAATGTTAAACCTCACAGTAACACTAGACAGCATTTCAACAGCAACGGGAATCCCTAGAGGATGGGAACAGTGGTTTAAAGGCATCAAGTTCACCATGCAGGATTGCAAAGAGTTCATCAAACCAAAGCATAGTGAAATTGATCTTACAAATGCCATCCTTAGGAGTTTCATGAAGGAAAAATATTCAAAGTTGTCGATGATCATTCAGAAGTATTTTACTTATGAAGGGAGGTTTCACATGGTCTACTACTATTACCTCAATCTTCTTCTGCATTTTGTGGGTAAGAGGTTACTTGACTTGCCCTTTTATTTATATAGAAGTCTAGGTAAAATGTCAGATAAGGTTCAAGTTAAAACAAAAAATCTGATAAAGTGGACTCAGCCACTAAGAGGACAGGTCAATCACTTCAAAAAGGTAAGCCTACACTTGCAATCCAAGAACAAGGCATTAAAAGACAAATTGCAAGACCTTGAAGATCAATTGGAGCTGATTCATGAGGAGTTGGAAAAGAAAGGGTTGAAAATGACTGTGGTAGAAGAACCTATAAGTCAACTGATTGTAAATGAGAAGGAAACACCATAGGAGTAATAACTTGAGATGGAATATGCCTTAGGAGGTTCAAAACATGCAGAGAATCAAAAATTTTCAACTAGAGGTCAGTTTTTGAAAACAATTTTGAAAGGGGAAATTTCTGGGTTTTTACACAGTTTCGTAGCATACCTCGGGCGTGAAGCCAGAAATACGCTACGAAAAAAAATGTAGGTGCCTTTATTATTTTAAAGTCAGTTTTTGCATGTTTCAAGGAGGGGGATACGTGGTGGTAAGGTGTCATGACATGATTAACATGATGGAATAGAAAATAATTGAAGAGGATGGATGGAGAAACCACTTTACTCACGCTACTAAAACTCGCTACGAAACTGTCCTGTTTTCGTAGCGAGCAATTATTGAAGGTTTTTTAGCATCTTAAAAGCATTTTTTGCCAACTGGAGACCTCCAGCATGTCAAGGGAGTTTATTATCAGATATTTATGACTCAAAGGGAGTGCCATGAAGATAGTTCATCATTCAAAACAGCATTGAAGTTAAGGGTCATCTATTCCTAAAAAATAGGGTTATGCTCCACAAGTCTAGGGATGTTTTAAATATGTAAAGTGGTAGTAAAATTGGTCATATTTCCTACAAGCATGTGATATTTATTTTGTAGCCATCATGTAATTGTTTCATAGATAGGATAGAGAAATGTAGTAAATAGGAGTTAGAGTCGTATTAGGAGATGGTTTCTTTAAAAGGTAGCTGTCATTTTTCTGTTGAAAGTTATGTATTTTAGTTATGAAAGGTGTCATAGGAGAATTATAGGGTCTAGCCACCAAGCATATCATCCTTGTTGTAAATAATTTCTATTTAAAGACAAAACATCGCAGAAGTAAAGGGTTGGAAAATATTTGCAAAATACTGCTGATTGTATGTTTTTGACCAATATCAGTAATACAAAGTGACATTCTTCTTTCCAGACCTGAGATTCTCATGAGGTTTCTGATATATTATTGATCTATATCTTTATGTTTTATCACTTGCAGTAGATTTCATCCCTAATTAATCAGAGTTCATGATATTAAGCTCTGACTTCCTTTAGTGATGAAATGATTGTGTTTTCTTATGTTGTGTGTGTGAGTTGCCTCTATCTAAAACCTCTATCTGCCTCAACTTCCATGTGAAGAAACATTGTCACTGAAACTACTGATTATTGACTCCATAAGCCCAATGGTAGCAAGCCTGCATTTTTCAACCTACAATCATACAAAATAAATTACAATTTCTATAGAGTTGGCCATCTAGTGATATCATTATTCAAAATCATAAAAGCCCTTGAGAGAGCCCTCTCAAACTGAAGAGGTTAATCTTCAGTTAGAATTGGTTTGAAACAGTTACACTGAGTTGTTTGATGAGCAGCCAATCAAGTTCAATTTGGTGATA